>VMKM01000656.1:0-270454 GCA_008360985.2 Macquaria ambigua | reverse complement strand
TATATATTGTGCTGTGTCCTGTGTTTCCACTGGGGCTGTGATGGGCTTTTTGAGAGGAAACTAGCAGCAACTGCCTCCCTGTTCCTGAGTGAAGGTGGCTGTGGGGAAAAGGGGGAGTGCAGAGCTGGAGATTTATGGCCTAGAGGGAGATTGATTAGTGCCGTCACTAGCCCTGATGTACGGTTGGCAGTCTCTCTCTCCCAACCCATTGCATTTGCTCACACACACAAACATGCAACCATACGGTTCAACACACAGCTACACATACATCCAGACACCGCTCAGTCCCCCAGGCCTTTCTTGACAGTCCCCCAGAGCTGTTGCATGTTAAGTTGTAGCAGACAGACTGCTGTTTTCTCAGCATTACCATTTTTTTGCTGTCCATAGATAACGCCATCAATCACCACATACACACTGCCCTGGAAGGAATGTGCCTGAGTGCTGCTACTTTCTGTGTGTGCCTATGTGTTTGTTTTGAGGACGGTTTCATAGACAGGAGATGCGGTTGAATGGCTGTGTGGATGTGCTGTTTGAAGCTGCAGAGTGACTGGCCTGGACTGTGCTCTGAACCCGTGTCAACCGTGCTGCCCCAGTGCAGGTGTGTGTTTATCATTCAGCACACAGAGCTGAGAGGCAGGCAGCTGTAGGCATGCTTTCCCAATTAAATCCTGGGTGAGAAACCTAGCCCATCTAGCCCAGAGCCAGCTCCTGCCGGCTTACCGGACACGGCCATGGAGCTTTGACCTCGAATCATCCTGCTTAACTCACTCAATGTTCCTCTCCTTCTCTTTGCTCTTTTTCTGCTCCAGGTTGGCCGCAGAACTCCCCCGGCTGTAGTACTGTGCCCACCTCGCCATGCTGGCCTGTCTGCAGAGGAGGCAAAACCCTCCACCCCAGCACCCGGTGTGTGCCAGCAAGACCCTGGAGCCCCTGCAAGCCCTTGGACGGAAATGTGAGTTCACAAAGTGACGGGGAACGATGGAGGTCAGGGGTTCAGCTGGCCTAAAGCTAAGGAATGAGAGAGGCTTGTGTTTGTCGTTTGTATTTAATCTATCGGTCATGGTGAATGATGGAAACGAGTAGTTAACCCTGACTGCGAATAAGTGAAGGAAAATAGACTTTCCGGTTTCTGCTGTTTGTCACTGTGCTCCCTCGCCACTCTGAGGAATTCTAAACAGTTTCATTTGCTCTGCACTTAGACCTTGGATTGCCATGTTGTTTGGCTACTCATTGTGAGGGGGGCTGTTTAGCTGTGCTGATTGTGCAGTCGTGGCAACAGGGCTGAACAGACAGTGTTTAACGTGCCTCACTGGCCCTGGGTGACCCTGAGGGTCTGTAAACATTTACAGTGTCTGGCCCTGGCTGTGCCGGCCGCCTGTAAAGCATGACAGCTGCTCTGTTAGCTCCCCGAGCACCACCCTCTGTCCACTCACAAAATGGTGTAAAGGGACAGAGATGAGCCAGGGCTGAAAACTGTTACAGAGCTGGCAAAACTAGTTCGAACCAGTTTGGGATTAGGGAGAGCTGCGGCAGTCAGGCATCTGGAAGGTGAATTTCTCCCTAATTTTGTTGAAGCTTTTGGATAAGCTTTTTACAGTGAGAGGCTGTTTTCTGATGAGGGGAAGGAAAGGTTTTTCCTCCATATTGAACGCTCCTAGAGTCTTTAGTGGCCTTTGTTTACATGGCAGGCCTGCGAGCTACCTCAAGCCGATTAAAAGGACTGGCGGATGGAGAGCAAGGGAGCACTAACCTACCAGTTTTTACCTCAGCTTAGAGAGGCTTAGTGGGAATAGCAGGTTCTGTGCTTCTTCGTCAGTGGGACATTGTATCAGGCCTGTAACCAGCCCCAGTGAAAGGCTTTAAAGAGGCTCTGATTGGCTCTGGGCGAAGAAATGAAGCACAGCCTGCGTTCTTTCTCAGCTCCTCACTGGCCAATTAGCTACTTCTCAGCTCAACATCACACTCCTACAGAGGAGAGGAGAGTCACAGACAACAAGGTGACTGGGTGCTACCTCTGTCCTCAGATCTGGAGTTGTTTTTGCTTGTCTACATGGATGTTTCATATGGAGCTGTATAGGTGTGTGTGAAACAGAGAGGGAACAAGAGCGATAAACAGAGCTCCGGGTGCATTTGGAAGGGGCAGCTCTTCATCTGAGTGAGGTTCAACCGGGCTCACTAATGAGGTTTCAGAGAGAGTGGAAGTGAAAGGAAGGACAAAGAGGAACTGCGCAAAATAGAATTAGAGAAAGTAAAGATGGAGAAGAAGGGAGAGAAATGGAGGGAGTCCTCAACAGTCATCTTAATCGATTCCCTCCTTCCAATTTCACAGGATTAGCCCACTTCCTCTCAGGGTCCTTTATTGAGGAGCAGCCAGTGGGAGTCAGGACTCAAATCAATAGAGAAAAAGAACAGTCTCCAGTCTTCCCTTTGCCCTCCCTCTTACTGACCCTCTCTGTCTGACTCTCCCTCTCCCTCTCCTTCTCCACCTGTTAAACCCTTTGATTGAAAGACTACCACAGTGACTGACTTGAGGTTCATAATGAGGATGTTTGAACATAATAGCCTCCTTTCTGTCCTTGGAGGGGGAGGGGGGGAGCAAGTGTTGGATTTCCACCACTGTGCAGCTCTTGGCCTCAATAAGGCAATTGTTCATCCAGGCCCAGAAGGGGTGCAGAAAGGCAGACAGTGGGTCTGGCTGCAGAAGTGGGCACACTCAGGTCACCATGCTGAGCAGGTCCCCATGATTGATTGTTCGTGGCCCAGTTTGTGCCAACATGGAAGGGGGTTGTGGGTAAGGTGACCTGTGCTCTCAACAGGAGACTGAATACCAGAATACACCCCTCAAAGAGACAGAGTGAGTGAGAGCACAGGAGGGGGATTACCTGGCACCGAGGTAGGGGTGAGCTGTGTCATTTGCATCTGCTGTCCTTTACACAAAAGTAGTGTTTCTGTGTGCGTGAGTGTGTGAATGTGTGTGTGTGTGAGGACTGGGGTGGCAGAGCAGTTGGGATGAGAGGGCGAGGAAGGTTTTAGAAAAAGCCCCTGCATGCAGATGCTGAGTGGCTGCACAGTTCATTGATGCGACTCCCATTAAAAATCCCTCATACCCTCAATAAAAAAGGACTTAACTGGCTCTACCATCAGCTGGAAGCGTTCAGATCGGCTCGCCAGACAATCAATTTCCCCCAAGCGCACAGAGCTTAGCGGGAGAAACGGGAGGCGGAGAGCGGGATGTTTCCATTATCACAGCCCGCTCTGTGTCTGGACTCAGGGGGGTGTGGGGGTGGGGTGTGGTACTGTAGAGCGGGGAGTGCAGAGGAGAGAAAGGAGGGAGCGGCAGAGGGAGGTGGGGAAAGACAGACAAGTGGAGAAGAGAGAGAGAGAGAGAGAAGCAGAAAGGGAGACAGAGAAGCTGGCTTTTCAAAAAGCCATTGACCGCCTGCCCTTAAAAATATCATATTGGATTAGCCTCACAGAGACGGCCTTTTGATATTTTTTTCTTTGGCCGTAGAATTAAAAGGAGTGCAGAGCATTACTTGAATTATAAATCATAGCCACTTGCTTTCACTGCGCCCAAATTCCGCGCATATGTGGCTGCACTCTCCAGCGCCAGCCCCTGTCATTTTTAATTAAATCCCCCCTTATGGGTGACATTTGTAGCCTGCCCCCTCCTTCGTCCTCCCTTCCACGTCTCTCTACCACTGCCCTAGATGGAGACATGAAAGGCAGTGATGGCAGTGGAGCCAGTGCCTCTCATCGTGTTGTGCCCCAGAGAGAGGGCACCCATCCAGACAGATGAGAGAGAAAGGCCCTGCAGGGGGAGAGGGGTGAATGGATGCCACTGACCCTGGCCACCCTCGGCCAGCGGCGATCTCCCTTGCTACCCATCCCTCTCCTTGATCGTCGTCCTCCACTGTGGGTCTGAAGGACCAGGGAGCAGGGGTGAGCGTAACAGCCCTGCTCCTGGAGGGGAGAGGCAGGTGCACCAGTCCAGTGATGAGTAACACCAAGATGGCTGGACGGGAGGCCCAGCAGCCCCCACCACTACCCTGCCTCCTCCCTGGCCCAGACAGCAATTACTCTGCCACATGTCAGCTGAAGAATAACAGGTCCAGAATCCCTCAAATGACTGGTTGATGGGATGATATTTCTGCCTGGCTTTTTTCCAAAACATTATCTTTTCAGATTTCAGCAGGTTTTCATTTGTTTATTCATTACTTAGCGCTAACATTTGTGCCAAGCATGACATTTTCTAAGAATGCCATTGTCACACTGGGTGTGGACGTTTGTGTTCTTTATCCAGGCCAGCTCGTTAACCACACTCAATGCCACTCCCATATTTGCCCTGTGATTGGATCAGGGCTAAACTTGGGTGTTCCCTCCTGCGTCTAACCCCAGCAGGGCCTGGCTGCAACTCATACGCACACACACATATACACACACAGTGATCTAGCATACCTTTGGTTACGTTGCAATGGCTTATGTAACCCTAATTAAGACAGAAACTATTTCACATCATTATAAATGCAACTGCTGTGAAATCAAACCAGTTTTGTCCCCAGTTAAATGTCTCCAATCAACTGGTGTAAATCCAGAATTTGTCTCCAAATGTGACTTGTAACGGAGACGTACACACACAAACACACATGCACACCTGCAGCCATAACCCCCCGTGACACCACCCAGGAGGCCTGAGGTGCCAATCAGCCAAGTGTAGATGAAAAGTTCCCAGAAGGCCAGATATCCCAGGTTCATGCTATGTCAGGCCAGCTTCAGCCCTCTTCCAGCTTGATCGACAGAGACAACCTGGCCATGCCACACACAGCCTTAGGACATGACATGTAGGTTCACCTGGGGATTGTAGTTTTCCTAATAGCCCTGTGCCTCTGCAGGCAGAGCTGCCAGAGCCATTAGTTTGCTTTGCTTTTAGCAGCTTCTCTTCCTAAGCCACACTTCCAGTGAGAGGGAATATGCTCAGGTAATGACCTCCAGCCACCTCTCCTCCACTGTTGTCTGAGGCGGTGCGAGACATAACAGGGGAATTAGCTGGCCATATCAAATTGCATGTTACTCCAACGGCTGTTATGTGGGGAAAAAAAACAGGGGGAGCGTTTTCACTTGAATATTTAAAAGTGGTCACGAGCAGCAGCAGAAATAACAACCTTTTCCGTGATTGCCTCAGTACCCTGGAGGTGGGGGGCATAAAGTGGAACTGGGGGAAAAGGAATGGAGGCAGAGCGAGGGAGAGAGAATCTGCATGCACTTGACCTTTTCCCACTGATTGAACTACCTCGTTTCTAACTCCCATTTGGAATTCCACAGAGTGCCCACAGAGACTGTCATTATTCCACAGTCTGCAGCAGGGAAGCAGAGGTCATGAGGTATTTTTCATAGTGAAAGGTGATTGACAGCTATCCATGGCCTGCCTCCTCCTGGATGCCTACTTATGCACTTATCATTTTTGGGATCACCGGGTTTGCATAGTCACGTGAAATTTGTCATTCACACTTTCATCACATTGCTATATTGCAAAATCCAGAGCATTAATTGAGTTTGACTTTATTTCAGAGGGACAGCCATGTGATACTGGTTGTACTAGTCTTACCTCATGCATACTACAGGCTCTTCTGTCATGTTGGCGTCTCAGCGCTGGCACACAGAGGATCATTTCCGGCTGGTGGCGTCCCACAGAGTCATGCCTTCCCTCTGCCCTCTGCCTTCTGCTGTGAACACGGGGGGCGAAGCAATCTTATTGCCTTGGGAGGTGAGCTTGAGGAAGAGGGGCTCTGCTTTAGTTTTGGTCACAGCGGGACTTGGGTTGAAAAACAGGTTCCTGATTCCAAAGCCTCCGAGCTGGCATTTGGGCGTCCCAGGTGCAAGGCATCGACACCCTCTGTCTTCGCCTGCCAGAGAGTGGGGGTGGGTTGGGGGATGTGAGCGAGGGTACAGAGAGTGTCCACAGTCCCTTACTGTCCCACAGGAAATGACACACAGCCTGTGCCATCTCAGAGCTGAGCCCACCACAGACTGACCATGAGAGGCGTTCAGGAGGTGTTGCACGCTTCTGGCATGCTCCGAGTGTTTTTGAGTGGTCTCTTCATTACAAAACCCAAAATAACAACATTTGGACTTTAAAAGAGTGGAAGTAGGAAGAAAAGTTTCATTACCCCTTTTAACTAGATTTCCAGCCTTTAATTACCCTATTTCTGTCTAGTCACTTCATCCAAATCATCAAAAAATTAGAGGACATTTAAAAGTAGTAGTAGTTGCAAGCATTTTTCTTGTTACATAAATGACATCTACCATAGCTGTATCTGTTCATTTTCTATTTAGTAAATTGGCCCATGCATTATAGCCTCTCGGCCATGATTGAAATTCAAAGAAGGTAAATATTGATCAGTATGTTGTTGTTAAGGGTCGCCTGTAAAGAGTGCTATTACGCTAGGAAAATTCCTAAGAAGCGTTGTGTGAACAAATTAAAACTAGAGAGCCGACAGTGGGAGAGTTTGGTGTTTTGGTCCGA
Source organism: Macquaria ambigua (assembly GCA_008360985.2). NCBI lineage: Eukaryota > Metazoa > Chordata > Actinopteri > Centrarchiformes > Percichthyidae > Macquaria > Macquaria ambigua. The sequence goes on along the minus strand of VMKM01000656.1, from coordinate 263,931 downwards.
AGCAGTCATGAATTTGCACCAAATTTTAAAACCATCCCTGGCTGTGGTTTTTCAGTCTACTCTAATAGTGTGGAGGGTTTGGCGGAGAAAGCATGGGAGTGCAAACTGACCACAGCACAATGTTGAAATCATCGCTCCTGTGGGACATTTTACTACAGTTTCTGTGGTTTGCTCGTCAGGCTCATTCTCATGAAGGCCATCTTCACATGCATTGGTTGCATCATCATTTTAGGTTTGAGAAATGATGAATCAAATTTGCTTGGTTATAGGTTCGGGGTTAGGGTGTGTTTTTTGCTGACCTCTCGCTGCCAGTTCTAACTCCGAACCCTCATTTCCACTGGACCTCTAGGCCTTTGAACAGATTTCCAACAACCGCTTTTCACAAACCCTAACCCGGAAAATCTACAAACCCAGGCCTGTATCTGTAAGCTCCATCATGGAGCATCAAGTGTCTAATTTGCAAACTTGTTTTTATTTTATTGCTGTTGTTGCTAGGCAGTGAAAATGTCATTGACTTACCAGGAAACATGAAAGCAAAATATTGAGTGTTACTTAATGAACCGATTAAAGCTGACAGGTGTGACCCCACGACTTTTCTCAGTGGCAGTATCTGGAGAGCAGCTTCACACAATAAATTAAAAATTATATAATAATAAATTCAATTAAGAAACATTACAGAATTCAGCTTTAAGCAATACTTAAAATAAAACGCATTGCTTCTGTTAAATCCCTGCCTCCACATCTCCATTGACATTAAATCTTTCAAAATGTTTTTTCATCTTACTGAAAATGTACCCATTTATGTATCTATTTCCCTGATCTGTTCATACCCCTCTCCTCTCCTCTCCTCTCCTCTCCTCTCCTCTCCTCTCGTTGGCATGTGTACTGCAGCCTAGTGCCTTGTTGTCTGTGCAGTGTTAAATATTAATTGGGAATCAGTGGAGGACTTGTCTCCTAAATGATAGAACAGAAGGGCCCAGGCTTGCCTCAGGCAGCCTGCAGGCGCCTTTCTTCTTCCATTTACCTGCAGGCCTGCGCACCAGCACTTCCTCCAGTCTGACAGGCCTGCCCAGGCGCCTCCAGCCTCCCCTCATCTCTGCCTCTCTCTCCCACTCTCTCCTGTTTTTTTCTCCTTCTGTGTTCTCTGCACTGGTTCCTTTTCTTATCTCTGTATGCGCTTACAATATCTTCCTCTGGGGTCCTTTACTCCAAACCTGTGTGTGTGTGTGTGTGTTTGTGTTGTTGCTGTGTCCATTTGAGTTTGTGCATGCTGCTTGCTCTTGGCTGTACATGTAGCCCTTTGAGAAAATAGTGTCACAGCGTGGCATATTCTCTTAAAGACAGGACAGGGAGGGCACGACATAAATTGTTCAGGTCAGGATTTTAGCTTGTTGTATTTCTTTCTCTGCTCTCTGCCTCATCACTGAATGGTTTAATCTCTGTTTCTTCTTCCTGATGTTTCCCCATAACTGGCCTCACAGTTTGTCTTTCTTTCCTCTGTGAGCCTCCGTTTGTTCCTCTCTATCAGCCTTGTCATCTGGAGAGGTGTACCGAGACAAAACAACTGGCACCGGCTGGTTCGTGGTGCACACTGGCTAGCTCTAACTTGTGGATGACCCTTCTGGACAGAGTTAATTAAGCTGCAGAGATTTGTTTTGGAAATCAAACCAGTCTAGCCTGTTATTGTATTCTGACTCTGTATCTGTTTCCACTGGAGCACAACTTTCCACAAGGTTCGGTGAGGGTATATTGTGAAGTGGCTGAATGTAAAATGGAAAAACCTAGAGAAGGAGGAGAGGGCAGCAGAGAGGCAGGGATATAACTGGAGGAGAGTGGGGGGTGGGGGTTGACTTTGATGCCATAGGAATGAGTTCACAGGCTCATGAGCAGAGGCCTAATCGCACATGACAATATCGGCTGGTGTGCCAGTCGCAACGCATAACCACCCCGCTGCTTGTGCTGACTCGGGGTATTTGCTGATAAAGCTCTGCTTTCTAGACCATGCTGTATGCACAATGAGGGTGGCCCAGGCAGGCCTGAGGGCTGGCTCATCACAGGCAGCCCACAAACCGGGGGCTATGTCCCCCCATCTATACAGAACCGTGCACTCCACTAAGCCCTTTGGCCAGACTTGATTATTAGACAGAGAGCAGTTTTGTGATGAATATAGTTATTTTTTCCATTTATAATCTATTATGTTGCCCATCCAGGCCCATAAATTATTGCAAATGGAAAGAGCCTGGCGAAACTCGTGCCTGGAATGAGGTCGTGGCTGTGAGGGGCTCGGTTCACAGTGTGAAATATTCAGGGTTGATATTTTTCTATTGAAATGCCTTTTTTTTTTTTTTTTTTTTGGCTGTGGGAACAAACATGGAGCCCCTTCTTTTTGTTTGGCTGTTTTGTTTATGGAGTGCAGTGTGTAGTGTGAAGTAAACATGTTGCCCCAGTTTCTGTGTTTGTTTGGTGCACGAGTGTCCCACAAAAGGCCTGACATGGCTGCTGCTGGTCTGCATTCCTTTGTGGCTCAAAGAGGACATAAACTACCCACTGGTGTTGTTTTTGCTGGACAATCAGCTATATCATCAGTAATTAGCACGTGCAGTGATCTCCTTTGAATTAAAGGGGGATGCTATGTTTAGTTCTCTTTCATAATTTCTTGCGTTAAACGTAACATAAAAGGCCAAGAATGTAAGATGTCTGCCTGAATGTCTTTATCTTTTTGTCTTTCTATCTTCACAAAGGTTAGTGCTGATAATAATGTTTTTAATTCCTGAGAGAGGCAGTAGGTCGGCTCTGGTGGTGCCAGTGGTGTTAATGGGGCAGGAATGCAGGACGAGTGCTTTCCCACGCTGTTAGTTTTCTTCTGCCGGGCGCGTTTGAGACGAGGCTCTGGGCCGGCTAGGCTCTGCTAATGCAGCCGAAGTGCAGACAAATGGAAAGTGACACTTGTGTGTGTAGAATGGTATTTGTGGTGACGCTTTGACTACAGATAATAAAGTGTTCGCCCTGAGGTGATTTCGCCCGGCAAGCACCCCAGATGAAACTCACTTACTCAGAGAGGGAGACGGAAGAGACAGAGAGAGGGGGGGATGAAGAGAGGGAGAGGGGGGATGAAGAGAGAGAAGAGACAAAGAAAATATAGAGAGGAGGTAAAGAGGATGAAGAAGAGAGAAAGCAGCAAAAAGATCAAGAGACATGTAGAGGGAAATTCAACCGTTTGTAATTTCAGTGCTTTATAGGCGAGAGTTCTGTCCCTTTGACTGCACCTGGTTTGTATTATTCACCTGCTTTTTGAAGCTAAAAAAATAAAGAACATGTATGGAGCTTATTTAGATTTATTGATTTTGCCGATTAATGGTTATTGATGTTGTAGCTACTAAAGAGAGAGGATGTCAGGTTCAACTGGAGGGTAAAATGTTTGGATCAGCTGTTAGCAGGATCTGTGAGTGTGTGTTTCTCTCGCTCTCTCTGTGTGTGTGTGTGTGTGTGTCTGTCTGTCTGTCTGTCTGTCTGCCAGGCCATGTGTACAGAGGAGTCCTTCAGGATCAATCAATTCTCAGTAATTTCCCCTACAGCCTATAAAAGCCAGGTCTGTCTGGAAGGAGCATGAGGTTGCCACATCAAACCAGCTAATTAATTTTCATGGCTGATTCAGTAACATCTGGCTTTAGAGATAAATTCTAACGAGAAAATGTAAACATGACAGTGTCCTGGTGGCATAATATTCACATTTCTTTTTGAGGAAACCTTTATAATAGAAACCTAATTAGCTGTTTTGATCTGACACATTGTCCACCATCACGTTATACACACATGAAACTGTAAAAGGGTTATAATGTTAATAGACAAACATGTGCGGAAAGTGAAAACAGATCCTGTTTTTCTTCTGCTAGTGTTATCTGTACCTGTGGACCTTATCTCTGTCTCAGTTCACTGTATTAACCGCACACGTGTACCGCCTCACTGCAGGCTAACTAAATGACCTCATGCTGCAGTCTGTGCGAGGAGGAAGCCCAAATTAGGCACTCAATTTGGTATTTCTTCCATCTGCTTGCGCAGGAAATAGATAGATTAAATCTTAGATGAGATTGGCTTTAATGAAATGAGAGATTAGATTTGGGAGTTTTGTCCAAGTTTTTTAAAATCTCTTTTAATGATTAAATCCATTTTTGACATTGTGCCATGTCTGCGTGCCTGTGAAGGATCAGTGTGCAGATTGCTTTAACATTCTCATTATCCTCTTTGCTATTTGTGAAACATGTTGGCAGGTTAAAAGCCCAATATGTGATTGCAGTGTGGCACCCCCTGTTGAAAAATGTTGTCCAACTACAGATTTTATTTACATGATGATTCATTCGATTAAATTCTTTTCTTGTTATTTAGTGTCCCACATTTGATTCAACAGTAACACTATGTGACTGTGAAATACTATAAGGGTTGTTTACTTCGCAAAATACAGATTTTTGATTTAAAAAGTTGCATAAAAAATTACAATTGATGTCGACCTCCTCAAAATAAATTTAGTAATGAATTTAGAGAAGACAGAGAGGAGTCTGGTGAAGACCACGTTTTCTTTTCCGCTGTCTTACAATATGCATTTGTTTGATGATTATGATGACACAAGCAGCCATGAATTCAGACAGCTCTATCCTCTGAGAAATCACTGCAGTTTGATTTTTATCGTTGCAATTATAGATAGCAAAGGCCTGACAAATAATTGCCTTGATTTTTTTCTCCCCGTGTTGTTGCACAGAAAATCAACCTCGAGATGAACAGAGAGAGATGAGTGTTCCTAAAAATGGCTTTTCTGATATCAAGCAAGCAGCAGGGTTCCCTTTCCCCTAACATGCACTTGAATTGATTAGTACTCTGGCTGAGGGCATATTCAACATGTCTGCCCCCTGCAAGGCTGCTCTACCCTGTTGATCACTGGCTCATACATGTGCTTCCTCTGCTCTCTCGCTCCTCAGGAAGCTCCTGTGGGGCACTGAAGCTTTGATTGACTGGCGGCCGAGTCCACAGGACGCCTCTATTATTATCATCTCTACCTCAGCAGAGGGGCGGGGGGCTATGTCCAGGGGGTCTGGCCGACAGCCCCTGCTTTGTGTGCCCGATAGTCAATTAGAGGCAGCGCACTGCCGGAGACGAGTGGGATGCAGGGTTAATTGCAGAGGACCAAACAGCTGGCTCTATCAGGGCCCATTGTGTTTGCAGCAGTTGTCACAGCAATTGAGGCCTGGCTGTAATCGCTGACTAATCAGCCCTGTGCCAGATGACACCTCCATTAGCACAAGGCAGGTATTGTTCAGGACGCGAAGCTGCCTCTGGCTTCCCCCCTGCCTGCCCGTCCTTGTACAGCAGGCTAACGGAGGTGGGGAGAGGATGTCATAGACCCTGATCCTATCTGCTAAGAGCTAAACAATAGCTGCAGGTCAAGGGTTCCTCCATGGAACAATGCGATTGAATCTGCCCTTTCTAGGCTGCAACACATTTGACAGGTCAAACTTTTTTCCAAGGTGAGGGATTCTGACGTGAAGGACTTGAAGACTGTTTTAGCCATGAATTATTAAATTGAATTACTTCACTATAATGAGGACGAAGTGTCCATTAGCGGTGGAATGTGGAGACTGTGGAAAAAAGGGGCATCCTGCTAGCCCAGTGGTCTAAAACACATACCACATAATTGAAGAATCCCCAATTTGAATCCTTTGTTGCATGCAATTTCCCCTCCAAAAAAATGAATGTGGAGAAAAATAGACCCAGCATGCATAGCTGCATGTAGGTTGAAAGGACACAAGCTCAGTATAGCAGCTGATGTCCTCTCTTGGCTCACACACATTTAACAGGGACTGTCCCTCTCAGGGGAATTGGAAATGGCTCCCAGTGAACTTGAGGTTGATGTGGACTGAAGCTGACCCCATGTTTTCTTTCATATTTCTGGTTAATCTCTGCTCCTGTTGTTTGCCCTAACCTCATCACAGACTGCTCTGTTTGTTTGGCCAAAGTTAATGTGTACTATGCACTCATTGTTCTGTGAAAACTTAATTGCAGTACAACCAAACAGTCCTCTCCCTTCATTTAAACGAGCACTTTCTTCCCCCCACTGCTCACCAATGTACACGGTCAGAGAAGGGATCAAAGCGGGTGGTAAGTAGGATACAGGCTTGCAGGAGTGAGTGAGAAACCGCCAAGGGCTTTTTGATGTGTTGGAGCGTTTTCTCCACTAATAAGAAGAAACTTCTCCAACCTGCTCATAATTTTAGAACACTTGGAACACTAATAAATGGGAGCAAGGGCATTTCAGGCATTTCTCTCAGACTTTTTCCTCTGCTTATTCATTTAAACCTCTAATTAAAATGCAAAGCATTCTCATGGTCCTCTGGATTTGGTGCTGCACTCTCGCACAGCCTCTGACTCCCTATCTCCTCTCCCTTTTTCTCCACTCCCCACCTCCCACCCCCCCCCACCACCACCTCTTTCCACCTCGCCTAACTCCCTGCTCTCATACTCGCTCTGTCTGCCTTTGCTTCTTGTGATCAACACAATTTGACCTCTCACTTGGAAGAAGTGCACAGAATTTAATGGATTTTTTACAGTCTAATCTAACCAGTTCCCTCTTTATTGCTGTTTTGTACCCAGTGGACCTCATCTTTACCAGGCCTCCCCCCCTCCACCCGCGTACCAAGAAAATTAGTTCATCAGAATTCAAAATGTACTGCTGGCTAATTAAAGGAGTGTTAATTGAGTGTTCAGAATTGGGTACCCCCTTCACCACACGCACACAGTTATACACACACACACACATGCGTGCATACACACAAGCACACATGCAATCACAGTGACAGCACGGGGTACACCAAGGACGTTGCGCTTGGGGAGTTTCATGCCAATCAAAAATGGAGAGAAAGGAGAGTGCCCATCCTCCAAGTGAAATGGGATTTCTAGATCATATCATGGCCTACTGCAGCTCAGTCCGGCTCTGTGCTGCCATGTTATCCTATCCTAGCCTTGCTATCTCCGTCTGACCGCTGAAGAGTGTAGCACTGCACAGATAGCCTCTCTCACTGCGTGCATCGTGCTAATGAGGGGTGGCATTTAGAGATGTGCTGCTCTGACACATGGGCATTGTGTGCCAGGCACTGGGTGATTAAGGACGAAGGTCAGCCCATTAATTGCCTCCCTGCCATCTCCGCTCCCTGGCGCGTGATCTCTCAGAACTAATGCATGTGTTTGCCTGAGCTTTTATCTCATCTCCAATGCAGTCATATGCCTGGTTTGTTTACATTCCTTTCATGTGAACATTTTTTTCTTACTTATAAAATGTAAAAGCAGTGTTAGCCCAGGTTTCCCTGTTCATGTACTATAAGCTGTTTCATGTGATTGTGAGTGCACATAGCCCCCTGCTCTCAGGAAGGGAAAAAGCATATTCTTCCATCCCCAGGGGAAATAATTAATCCTTACAAGGCTGTCGCATGTCGAAATGAAGCGAGTGTGAAGCATTTAGCCCAGGAGGCATTGCAGGCTGTCGCCCGCACAGGCACCTGTTGTTGTCCCTGCCCTACATTTCATGAGAGAGCGCTGAGCAGAGGATAACAACATGCTCCACTGATGGCAAATGAGACGCACAACTGCAGATGCAGGTTTGTGTGTGTATGCGTGTGTGACTGTATGTTTTTGCCTCTTTTTTTTTCCTGTTATCATGCATTGTGTTTGCATGCATGACCACGCTGGAGAGTGTGCACAGGTGCAGGAAACCCCCTACCTTATGAGGAGGTGAGGGCTCACACAAAGGAGGCAGTATAGGCTGCCTCAGAGGGTGTTTATCAGCCAGTACCATCTGTATGCTGCTGCTCATAGCTATGATCTACTGCAGCCTAAACCAATAAGTCACAGAGCACCAGCCTAAAAAGAGACTCTCTCCTTTAACCTCTATGTCCTCACTTATAGACTTACCGCTCTGGAGGAGAGAGATGTGGAGACCCTGCACATCAAACACACAGTGTGTATAACAGCATGTGGATGAGAGTGAAATTACACCCCGGTCTGTGGCCATACTTACTGTAATCAACTTTGCTATAAAATTTATACCACGGAACTTTTTAAAGAGGAAGCTGGAATCAGAAGCATCCAGATGCTCATTTGCCTCCTCCTCCTCTTCTTCCTTTATGCCTGTGGGTTCTAATAACCGGAAGCCTTTGTGGAGCTGAGATGGGTTTTGTAGGCCTGAAAGGCCTCTAATCCCTGTGGCCTGTGAAGTGTGAAACCCTTTGATGCCAGGTTGGTGTGCCAAAGGCTCTGCCTATTGACAAACAAGGGCCAAGCTGGGAAAAGACGGAGGGCGAGGGCTTTCTCGTCTCTCTCAGAAGAAATGCAGGCTCAGGCATGGAAAATATGGACTCAGTCAGTGAGAAGGAATAGAATTAGCCACCCTTTAATGAATTTCCTGGCTGTTTTTATAGTTTTTTTTCCTCATGTGGCAGTAATTAGGTGGAATGATGGGCATATTGCAGCTGGGGGCTTGTAGGGGCGGCAGGGCACAGGCCCTTGATATGCCTGAAAGCCAAGTATCTTTCCTCATTTAGACCATATGATGATCAAAGATGGGGTTTTTTTGCCCTCATGTAAAGAAGATCAGAAAAAATGCTGCCATTCCATTTGCATGTGGATCAGCAATGTGCTTTGAAATGAGCATGTTTTTCTCTTCTGAGCAAATAAAATAAGTCTTCTGTCAGTTTTCCACTGCAAGTCAGAACATCAAAGCAAATGGCACTGCTGTCACCAGGGAAGCAGAGTTTTGCCTCAGTAAGGTTGGTTAGATCTTAGATAGGCCGGCCTGGCACACTCAGCCTAGCCCATTAGGATGGCACCAGGTTCCATAACTCTGATCAAAATGAAGTCATTAAAGCCAGGCTATTTTTTTTTTAATAAATTTAAATTCTAATTTGAAGTGTAGTGTTTCTGATGCAGAAAGCTTGTCGTCTGCAGGATGAACCAAACTGACTGGAATAGGTCTTGCACTAAATTTGGCTTGGGATGTTCACAGTCGCTCCCCTCTGCTGTTAAATTCCCAATTTATTTCTTTTATGATATGGATCTTGTAGATTTAATCATTTTCACAGTTGGAGACCCATAGGGTTGTTGAAATGAACTCCCCACGCTATCTGTAATGGGAGCAAAGAAATGAGAATTGTGACTACTTGGCTGTGGAGTCTCTTTAAAATGATTTTGCAATCGGAAAGGAAATGGAGTGAGTCCTAGTCACAGCCTGCACCCTGCAGACTCCTTAGGTCGCCAGGACATTTGCTGACGGCACAGTTATGGCAGTTAATTTTTGTGCGTTTTGTTAGCTTTTGCATAAAAATGTCATTTTTGAAGGGGTTGCAAGTCATTTGTGGCAGCTGATATATTGCTTGTAAATTGAGTTCTTTTCCCAACCCCCCACCCTTTTTGTTACACTGAGCTAAGTAGCCATGAAATTGCCTGAATAATGTCGTTTAAATCCAATCTCACCGCGGCCCCTCACCTCCATGCCCAGCCCCCAAACAATGACACATGGTGGGGTTTTTAGAAATTGCCATTTTCCTGTTTGCCACCTCAATTCACAATGGCCAAGCCTTGGCTCATTGAGCGAGGGCCATTGCTAGTCTCACTCACCGCGTTCACTGCTGAATTGAATTTTGGTATTGGATTGGTTTCATATGACAAACAGCACAGAGCATTTACATGTACATTTATAGCAAAGTCTTTGTACCTGCCTTTTGTCTGTTCTGCCATGTATTATTCTGTAAATGTAAAATAAGGACATGTTATTACATGTCTCCTATTTTTTTTTATATTTTACAATCTGTACTACATGAATACAAAAGCCACCTTTTTGCTGCTCTCTGTTCATCATTGAAATATTTCAGTCACGCAAGGACACACATGTCTTATGTTAGATGTATTTGATCTCATTAATGATGTGTTTCTGTCTTTTTAAAATGCTTTTCAGAATGTGCTCATCTGCAAAACAATTTTTTGGTTTCATCCTTGACCAAGTTTACAAATAGGAGCACTCCAACATTCTTGGCTCTGGTCTGATATAGTTCACCTTAACCCGGCTAGTAATTCCCCATAGATGTTTAATTGGTTTTGTGAGGGCCTCTTCACGTACTCCTGGATTGAATAAATGTGGAAATTCTGTGGCCAAGGGTAAGACCCAGTAAGTGATACCACTTATAAATCTCAAATGTGCCACTGCAATTAAACAAGCTTTTATCCCCTCCCCTTCGTCCCTCCTTGCCTGGTATCCAAGGCTAACCCAATTCAATACTAAAGAGAGTCCGAATTAATTTCACAATGGACTGATTTAACAGCGCCTAAGGTACCAGGCTTTGACAGAATGAGTTTTTAAAAAGATCCATTTGTCTAGGGATGAACTTCCACAGGAGGGTGTGAAAATGAGATGGAAAGAAAGCTGAAATGGAGGAGGGGAGTGATGGAACATAAATGAATGTCAGCCCTGATTTTCAATTTGCATGCTCTGTTTGGGTTGTTCTGCTGTGTGTCTGCTGTTTGCACCTGGTTTTATTCACCTACCATTGTAGAACACTGACATTTTCCAGTCTGCTTTAGATGTAGCCACTGTAATGCTGCCAGGTTTTACTGTTGCAGCAGAGTAGTGGTTATTGCAATTGATTGATTGATCTGACTTTGTGGCTGCCATTGCTGTCGGCTCCTTTGATATTTCTGGTAATTAAACCCCTGGTCTGCTGTTCTGTTCTTCTACACATGCAGCCATCTATGTTTTTTTTATCTCAGTCGTTCATTTCACTCATACTTTTCTCTCTGTTTGCCTTGCAGGTGAGCTGGTGGTGCCCACACATTCCCCACGCTACCCCACCGCGGCAGAACTTGATGCCTACGCTCAGAAGACGGCCAACAACCCTCTGTCCATCAAGATCTTCCCCACCAACATCAGGGTTCCCCAGCACAAGCACCTTAACCGGACTGTGAATGGATATGACACCACAGGGCAACGCTATAGTCCCTACCCACATCTCCACACAGGGGGCTACCATGGCCTGCTTGCCATCGTCAAGGCCTCCTCCTCGTCGTCGTCATCATCAACATCCACCTTTGTCTCTTCAAAAGGTGTTCTCAAGAACTCCGAAGGCAGACGGACTAAGCTCTCTCCAGCCCACATAGCTGTAGCCCCATACCCACCCCCTAGTAGTAGCACTTTAGCCAGTGGCCACGGCCAAATGGTATACCATACTGGGCCCTCAAAGCCTCCAGAAGGCCCCGGACTGTCGGTTCCCCCAAATGTCACTGTAGCCGGCTCAGTGATTCCTGTAACAGGGGGCCGAGGCCTGGCCCTGCCCGCACAGTCCAACCTCCCCTCCATCCAGAGCATCATCTACCAGATCAACCAGCATTGCCAGGCCCAGGCTCTGCAGCAGGTGTGCCAAGGGGCTGCCACTGCACCGTCAAATTCCAGCCCCTCTAAGCAGGGCACAGCTGTAATGGGGCTCTCTTCCAGCTCCTCAGGTGGAGGCTACGTGGTAGGAATGGGTCCCCAGGCTAATATGGTGTACACAGGGCCCGGGCTGCCAGCTCAAAATGCAGAGGCGATGAAGACTGGTGTGTACGCAGATGGTATGGACTATATCCTTTGGCAGAAGCAACAACAACAACATCATCATCAACAACAACAACAACAACAACAACAACAACAACAACAACAACAACAGCAACAGCAGCAGCAACAGGCTGTTCTCCGCATGTACAGCGGAGGTAGCGGAGGAGGGGGCGCCATCAGCAAGTCCCCCGAAACTTGTATTCCAGGGGGAGGGATTATGGCGGCCCAAGTGTCCTCCTCTTCCTCCAGACCTTACCACCTGACAGCGAGTGCCAGCGGAGGAGGCGGGATGGACAAAGTCAGCTCTTCCCCTTTGAACTGTGTGGGTATGCATGGAAATTTCTCAGTGGGTCAATACTTTGCCCCGCCGTGGAACAGTGTGCTGGTGACACCTGACAGTGACTGCTACAACCCCCAGGAGCTTTTGGGCACCTCCACAGGAGGGCCAGCCACGGGGCATAGAGAGATGGGCTACCCCCACCACCATCACCTCTACCACCACCATCATCATCACCACCCTGCTATAGACAGCGGAGGAGGTTTGTGCTGCAGCCTGCCCAGCAAGAGCTTGTGCAACACGTCTGTGCTGAGCAGCAGCTTGCAGTCTCTGGAGTACCTGATCAACGACATCCATCCACCCTGCATCAAGGAGCAGATGCTTGGCAAAGGCTACGAGACTGTGTCTGTGCCACGTCTGTTAGACCACCAGCATGCACACATCCGCCTCCCTGTTTACAGATAGAGGGGGAAGAAGAGGAGGAAGAGAATCAAGAGTTGTGAATTTGTGAAGAAAATCAAACTTAAAGAACAGAGATGTTTTTTCTGGGTACAGATTGCTGAGAGTGGCACTGCTTTAACTAGTGTGGGAGCTTAGAGAAGAGCAGTTGTTGTGCTGTGTGACCCTAGGTTTGGCGGTTTCAAGGCAGGCTGTGGGAATCCCAAATATGAAAGGTGGTAGCAATTGCCAGTGGGAGAGAAAAGGGATTTCAAGATTCTCCAGATGTTCCATTGTGTGGTTTGCCAATAGGAATTTTGGATTGATTTATTTTTTTCTTCTGTATTTTTTTTTTTTGTTGTTTTACTTGCCTGAACTTTTTTTATGAGAATCATAGGTTGACATGAAGTGCATACGCCACTTGTATCCCCCTTCCAAATACTAAGGATGAAGCTACTGTGTAGGTTGTCACTGAAATGGTCTAAAAAGGGCCGAAATTTAGGGCTCCTCTCAAAATCCAAAACTCTGTAACAGCACACACGCGCGCACACACACATAGACAAACACATACAGATACACAAATGTACTGATATAAGAGGAGACTAAAATTATAGGCAGTACTCGCGTGGGTATGTACAAGGATCATAAGGTTGAATTAAAAGGATAGTACAATATTAGTTATTATTGCTGTTATAATTGATACATAAATTGCACTGCTTGAATCTTGTTAACGTTGAAGTTTGGAATTGGGTAGTTTGGATATGATATATTTAAGAAACTTGAAAAACTTGAACCTATTTTTTGTTGTTTTATATATTTGTAGGTATATTATATGCATCGGCTGCTATGGGGAAAAGTGTCTCAAATGCTTTTTTTTATTTTTTTTTTTTTCCCACTTTTGTTTTTATGATTTAATAATTCCTCCTCAAGCTGATGTGCAGTTTCTTATGTCCTGGTGTGAGGCATAGTCGCTGCTTTGGTTCTGTAAGAACCTGGTCGGAGAGCTCTTTTTCCTAACCAACACTGGAATCTACAATAAATCTTGAAATACTTATTTAAAAAGAAAATGTCACAAAAAAAATACAAGAAAAAGAAATGTTACAATGAAGAATGTGATTGGGAGGTTATCTACATAACCTTACGTGTATGTTTATGCGTGTATGTGGCTGAGTGCATGCGCGTGTGTGCATTTTAGTTTGTGTTCTTCAAAATCCTCAGACTTTTTTTTTTTCTTCAATTGTTTCATGACAAGATTTCTACCACCAAGAACCATGAACATCATATCTGAGTAATGTACAGGAGATATTTTGCAAATCGTGCTCCCTTTTATTGGAGGCTTTAGATATTCTCTGGAGCTGCAGTAGAGATCAAGTTCTCACATGACTCTTTTAGTTACAGTGCTACATCCCCGACTTCTGTCACATGTTATCATAAAGACAGAAAGAGGTGGGAACAAATGGAAATCCTATTTTGGGGGTACTATTCACCCCCAATCCTGCAAACAAAAACAAAATGAAAACAATCATGCCCTGTCCTCTGGCATCAGATGAAATGAGATGAGGCTCACTGCTTTTTCTTGTCCATTTCAGCCCCTGGTTGGGATGCATTTAGCCCGGGCCAGTCTTAACTTGATGATTCAGAGCAGTGAAATATTTATTATGACTGTGAGATTCCCTTGAATGTACTGCACTTAAATTACTGCAATGTTTTATTGCCTTGTGGGACTCAAGTGAAAGAGAAAAATTGGATCAGTGCAGCAGTCCTCTGGTCTTAAATTATCATTTCTTTTGTCCGTCAAATTTCAATGGTAAATTGAATTAAGAAACTGGAGAGAGAGAGCCGGAGCTTTGTTGTGGGGAAATACTGGCATCAGTCTAGATTTATGAAGTGCAATTATTATGACTGTATTAACATTTTTCTCTGAGCTTACACCAAAAAAATGTAAACTACAGTTGTCAATACATTCCCAATGTACCACATCCCTAATCCCTATCCTTTTTTGTTTTTGAGGTGTAAAATAAATTTCTTTAAGAATATATTCAGAAGCCACATCTTGGCTTTGAAGTCTGTCATTATTTTTTTAACGTATGTCCTCTAGAAGTCAGTGGGAAATTGGGCCCTTGTCTCAGCAGCTCTGTGAGATCCAGAGTGGAGCGTGACGTGTTATCTAAATCCTTTACTGTACTGTAGCGACAAAACCTCTGCCACTGAGAAAACCTAGCATATTCAATTGGTGATCTTTTAAATGTTTACACTTTGGCCATCCAATGATAAAGGACAGACAGCACTGTTGAAAAGAGAAAGGATTTACTCGTGAATATTGAGGACGAAGTGAGAAGCAGGAAATAATGTTTCTTTGATCATTTGCACTCCATAAATAGATCCGTTTTTCCCTTAAGATAACCCTTGCTTAATCGTGACTATGAGCCTTAAATTTTGAGCTAATGGTGTTTGTAGACACGCTACTGTCTTTGAAGGCTGACAAAGATTTCAGTCGAAAGAATACCAAGCCCCTTGGCTTAAATTTGCACAGTAAGCCTCCTTAACATTCCAGTGAAAATTTTTCATGTTGTTTCAACAGCTTAATACCCCAGCCACAGTGTGATTCCAGCATATTTTCTGTCTTGTAGAAATATTTTGACAGATTTACAGATACATCCCGTCCCTAAATCCCCTCCGTTTGGCTTCTGCATCCAAGCATTATACCCTGTCACATGATGTTGAAGTGAAGAGGAGACACTTGAGGCAGTGGAGTTTCTGGTGTCTGGCCTTTCCCACCAGTGGAGGTCGGAGGCACCAGGCCTCTCTGCTAATGGGAATATTGGGTGACGCCTGGCTGCTGGACACTGCCAGTGGAGAGTATTCATTCACTCAAAGGGTTGAAATCAAACCCTTTTCAAATAACAAGGGATTTCCTATTAGGTACTTAGAGGAATCTGGCCATTTTGAGCCAAGTTCAACTGAACAAAACAGGGAAAAGACAGAATAAAGCAGTTTTCTATATTTTTCTTTTTTTTTTTCCAGAAATGTTTAAGTCAATTTCCATGTTATATTAAATATAAGGTGGTATTTAACTACTTTTCCCATCTTTGCTTTGTGGCTACATTTTCTACTGTACAGGCTCCAAACTGTCTGTCCCCCTGGTCCTTTACACACATTAATGAGCTCCTATTGATGGGGTGCATCTTAGCCCTGCAACTCTGGTCCATTCTACAATTCCCGATTTGGACAATGGACGCTTAGCCCATA
Organism: Macquaria ambigua; assembly: GCA_008360985.2. NCBI lineage: Eukaryota > Metazoa > Chordata > Actinopteri > Centrarchiformes > Percichthyidae > Macquaria > Macquaria ambigua. The sequence continues at coordinate 248,347 of VMKM01000656.1, read as the reverse complement.
TTAGGATAATAGAATTAAATTTCAAATAGATTTGTGCCTGAGCTGATCCATGCACGGCTCACTCAGCTGCAGAGGCAGAGTGGCATATGGCATGTCATTATCTAAGCCCACCCTCCCCCTGCCTGGGGCCAACAGGGTTCAGCAGTGCTTAAACAAACTGAAGGTTAGGACTGGCTGGCTGGCGTTGAAGGGGAGGACAGCAGGGTTTGTAAGGGAGGGGTGGGGGTGGTGGTGGTGTTGCTAAATCACAGCCTCCACAGCGTCTCAGAGGGCCTCAGCACCGCACCATGGCGCCTGGGCTCAGAGGCCTGCTTTAAAAGCTGGGCTGTGTTTGATCGAGGGGATTTGTTTTCTGTTGGATTATACATGGTTGCTCCCTGCCTGGCTGAGGGGCCCTGTGCAATGTGACAGATCCCAGCAAAAAGACAGAAAGAGGGAGAGAGATACAGGGAGGGATTTTTGGGGTCAGAGAAGCCTCGAAGCATCAGTAATCAGGATAATTGCCATGTTCCTGGTGCTAGTTTCAGGCTCCCCTCTTTGGCTCTGCGGCCTCATATTCAGATTCAAGCTCTGAGGAAATCACATTCCTCACTGAAAGACTTATTGTGCCTCAATTTACTAAATTCTAGTAAGTGAAATATTCATTTGTAATTATGTTTTTAATGCTTGGAAAAATCTTTCAGGTTATGTTTCCCAGGAAATGATAAATTACACCAACCAAACACCATCAGAATGATGACATTTAGATCTATAACTTATCTCTGTGGCTACAAACTATTGACTGTTAACATGTTTTCAAGGGCAATGAGACACTCACGAGGGTGGCCTGAGGGCAAAGTGGAGGGGAATTGACTTAATGCTGGTTGTAAAAATCCCTTAGTAAATCCCAATAAGTCCATGAAGACCTTTACCCAGTGCAAAGGTCTAGTCACATATTATGCACCTTAAATACTGCTGAGAAGGAAGGAGAGCTGACGGACCCGTTCAAAGCAGGGTCAGCTCTTTCACTCTCACAACAGAGGGTGACGGGAGGGTAGGGAGGGATAGAGAAAATAAAGGCAGCTGCTCGCTCTGTAGAGTCTTGGCGCTGCTTCTCTAACCTACAGATGACAGAGGGGGGGGGTGCTGACGTCCCCTCCACACCGCTTTGGTCAACCTCAGTCATGTCCCCTGGCTGCCCTTGGGCCCCTGGGGCTCTCATCCTTCCCAGCAAGATAAAGTCGTGGGGCCAGTCCTCTCCATTTGGCTGCTACCTAGCAAGAAAATACTTTAATCAATAATACAGATGATCCTGAGGAGGCTTGTATAGTTAACCCACCAGCCTTATAGCTGCATTGCACAATACCATGAAACAATTCACTGTGTTTTCCACAGAGTTAGAGCACATTGACATCTCTTCAGTGCTGCTGAATGAAACTGGATGGGTCGCACGTGAGCACCATGCAATTTAAATGTTGTTTTAAGCATTTATTAAACACAACACAAAGGTAAAAATCAGCACAGATCACAAAGTAAATCAGGATCTTTTTCCAAAGGCACAGCCCCGGAGCCCTTTTCTAAAAGGCAATGCAGCAGGTTGTAATTCCAGGAGCTTACAGCTTTTTATTTCTTCAGCGTCACAACTATGTATGTTCAGCTGAAAAAGCTTATGGCCTCCAAATATTCATCTAGTTTATGTGGTGGGTATATTGCTGTATCCAAACTAAACACAAAAGTCTGGGGATTTTGCTTTTTTTCTTCCTGTTTCCTTTTACTGTTTGTGTGGCTCTCAGAATGTTCCTGTGGACAAACAGGGCTGTTTTTCCCGAATGATCTCAAAAATGCACCAACGCTGCCAAAGTCTGAGGATGCCGCAACCTTGAGAAAATCATATATATGGAAATGGGAAATCTATAAAGCATCTCTCTTATTGTTCTCCCTGCAGTGTTGTATTTATGTTTAAAAAATGATTTTGTCTCCTCAGGATGAAAAAATGTAAAGAATACCTTGCTTTTTTTTGAAAATGATAATATATGAGTCTTAGATTTCGAAATAAGAAGTCTGAATATAAAAAAAAGCTGTAAAATCCTTTAGTCGTGGGGTTTTCAACTTTTGAATGTGCCTACAGCCAAGCATCCCAGTGATTGCTTACCTTCTACCCCCTCTCCAGTTCTGCAATCTCCCCCTAATCTCCCCACAACCATCATCTTCAATTTGCTGAAACTGCCACTGTCCCCTCCATCCCAACGACCACAGTAGATATTTTGTCTGTTCCCTGCTTTTTGTCAATCTCAGGACTGAAATTTCTTTATTTTAATGTAGATGGTTGGTTTTCATTTGACCTCTCCTCTCTTATGTATTATTGTTTGACATAAGTAAATAAAGCAGATGACTTCTATGCCTGTCTTGTTGCTACACTCATCCGTAGTTCTTCTGTCTTCCTCTCTTGCTGTAAACATCTTCTTAAACAATCTTTAAGACCCTGTACGAGACCTTACTGTAATGAAGGTAAGCATATTAGTCTTAGGATTCACGTTGCACATCACCACCATATGCCAGGCTCCTACAATCACTTGACCCTTTTTCACCGTTGCAGCAGCATCACTAAGGCCTCACAGTTTATGAAAGATGTGTACTTTGTGCCGTCATTGGAAAACAACCTCACCTTGGGTAATCAAACAATCAAAAAAGGAAGAAAAAGGGGACAGTACATTTTTTCTGGATGAGGACTTGGAGAAACTGCTCTTAAGCAGCAAGCTAAGTCTCTTTACATGCAATTTACCAAAGTGGACAGGACAAGGTGTCCTCCTCTGAAGCCCGCACAGTCAAGTCATACACTAAGGGAATATCAGCTGTCTCAAATTTTTTTCTGAATCTAATTTGTTATAAATCAAAGCACAGCCACTGATCTTTGTCTGACACCACACACGACAACATGACAAACAAATGTTATGCATTATATTTTAATTTCATCGTTGACCATCGTATATTCTAATGTCAAGCTGTCAAAAGAAATTGTATTTATGTAAAACATGTATTCTTTTTGTTAGCAGGACAACACAGTCTTACAAGTCCACTTCCTGAAGATAAGGACCACAGCATACACCCGATCTAAATGTTTAACAACGCAGGTACCTTCAAGAACTTAATATTTATGCTTTTTTCCCCCTCCTTTCTCTCCTCACTCCCAACCTCTCCACCCACCTAAAACATCAGATAAGCCATAGACTGATGAGCCAGCCGCCTCCACCAGAGCGTGTTGTACTGGGAGACTGCACACTGATTTCATACACGCTCGCTCAGACAGAAAAAGAGCTCTGTGGAGCAGAAATGCTTCTCTTATTAGCAAAACTCATTCACCTGCACGCCACATTGAGTCCATGGCAATTTCACAATAAATCATGAGAGATGCCTATAGAGGCCGGGCAGCAGGCTGACGCTCTGCCGCGGCCGTGCCCTCGCCTGTCAGTTTAGACACTCTGAATCATTTCGGGTTCAGCAGCATCGTTTCATCTTAGATGAACTGAAAGGTCATCTCACACGCCACCTAACCAATATGTCTCTGGCTCCTCATCTCCCAGTGCTTCCAGTGATTGCTCATTCCGCTTAGAAATACCACACCTTGGTGAAATATTTCACTGGGCATTATGGAAGGAATTTCAAGGAATTATTTCAAGGATGAAAATTAGCACTGACTTAAAACTGTGAGAAACCTGCTCCAGGAGTTGTCTTTTTGGTCTTAACCTGACTTTATCTTCATCCACCTCTCTTTTGCAATATTAGTTGATGAAATGATTAGTGAGAGTGTCACCAACAATATTTAGGGAGGCTTCCCCCTCTGTATCAGGCTGCTGGACCTCAAGCAGACAATGTTGCACTTGAAGCCATCAGACAGTCTGGTGTGCTGTTTCGTGAATAAAGAATGAGTTGGCCCAAGTCCAGTCCAGTATCCTCTTGAGACTCATCAGCCTAAACACCTTAAAGCTTAACTGGCTGGACAATAGCTGCACAATTTGTACTGCCAATATCTAAGCTAGTTAGTTTACTTAAGACCTTTGGCTGAGGCTGTCAACTTTCCCTTATGTGCAGTTACTAAATGAGGGCCGTTACAACACGATCCTGCCTGGCTGTCACTTGGTTTGTTGAGACACATTTGTGGCAGCGAGCACACACATGCTGCAAGCAAGTGAGCCATTTTGTTAACAGCTCACACTTCCTGTGCAAGTGTGCGGTTCCAGAGTTGCTGACAGTGACACTTGCAGGACCGAGCCCTGCCCTACTTAACAGGCTGCAGGGGGGAGGGCAGGCCAAGTTGTCAGCAGCGCTAGGTGCTCACTACTTAGATAAACCTGGAGGATTAGTGGCCCAGTTAAAGTTGGGGCAAAGAGGATTAGCCTCTTCTCTGAGGTGGTGAGAGATTCCCTGTGTCCTTCAGCGCTGCCGGCCTCAGAGAGGGGAGAGGGAGAGGAGGAGGAGGAGGATGGGAGGTGAGGGGCGAGGCCCTAGTTATCATGAGTGAGAGTCACCACCGTAACATTTTAAAGAGGAAAAGGAAAGGTGAGGTGTAATGATGAAAGGTGAAAGGAAATGAAGCAGTACATAAATTGTTGCCAGCTTGTGGTTTCATTAGGAAGGCAAAAGCCCATAATTACTGGCCAGTGAGGTCAACGAGACCTGAGATCCACAGGAAAAAATACTTCATAAATGGACGGCATTCCACAAACTACAACCTATTATAGTTATAACAGTTAGCACTGACAATGCAATATTTACAGCTATAATTAAAAAAAATATTTGTGCCGACAGTAACTGCATGAGTAGACACGGCTAACGCTGGTCTGCCTCAGCTGGGATCTCTACATGCAACACAGCAGAGGAAATTAGACCTCTGCAGCCATCAGCAGGCCAGAGAAGGAACTGCAAATAATAATTAACATGAAGATTGAACAGAACTCAAAATCCTTGTAATGAGTTTTTAAGATTTAGATTAATGTGGAGTGTAAGGAATGTACATTTTGTAAGAAATGCACTGAAAAACAAGAACACCTTTGTTTTACACCTGTAGCATCATCAAAACCCTCTAGGAAAGATTATATAGATGGTCAGCCACCAAAACATTTAATTCTTGACTTTCAGTATGGTAATATAAAATTTGGGTTTTCTATGTAAATAATGACAGAACAATACTGTGATAATAGTGAGATTCTATGAACATAAATGTAGATATTTAAAGGTTTGTCCTAATGTACTAATAATTATCTTGTTAAAACACAGAAAGAAACAGAAATAAAACCAGATTTTAAAAAACACAAAATCTCACATTTTCCATATTAAACTATTCTTTCTTTTTTTCCCCCTTTCTTTTTAATGGTTAATGTCTTCAGTACTTCCACACATTCAAATGGGACATTAGTGTCTATTTACAGAGCTTCCATATCTTTTTTGATTAAATAATACAAATATATTAATAGAAATTAAATGATTGATGAATGAATTGAATGAATGCTGATTAGTAGCAAATATCCTAGGATAAAATAATTAAATCAATCATTCAGGTACTGATCGGAAAACATCTTCTTCAGAAAAAAAATGATCTCATATCTATGCAGGAATTGCAAGACAGACTAATATATGGTTAATAAAATGAATTCAGTGTTTATTGTGCTGCAGCAATGTACAAACAATATAAAAATGCATAGACATGTCTCTTAATAAAAGCACATAGTGAACAATGACCTGTGACCCAACAGTAATATATCGTATGGTCTATCTGCTCTTAATCAAACCCTGTCATGTAGTACAATAACACAAATACATGCATATATACAGTAGTTGCGCATAAACAAGATGCTATATAGGGCAAGGAGCCAATTGCAATGAAAACACAGCAGCAAATAGGGGGAAGCACATAATGGCAAGGCCTGAGAGTTGATTATGCAAATACCCCAGCTGCAAAGGAACAATAACTGGAAATTCAAAGACAAACCATAACACGGGAGGCTATTGTCTCGCATTTGCATATTTGCTTGACAACTATAACCTGCTCATCATGCCCATCTTGTTCAGAACAATGTCTTTGTGTTCATATAATAATGCACACATCAGAAATTGGCATAGTGCATTGTTTCAGTTCAAATGAAAGCTGCGCTGCCTGAGCTGGCAGTCCGAGCCTGAGACTTTCATAGTTTTAAAACTATTTGATTAATACGGTACAGAAAATGGGGAGAAAATATACTTTATAAAATACATATATCCTGTTTCTACAATATAATCTTTATGATAAATCATATTGGGACTTCTTAAATATAAAGCAAGCAATTTCTATTCTAGTCTATGAATATTTATTGTAATGTTTGCTTGAAGAAGTATCTCCCATTGTGATTATATCTGATGGCCTTTCTATCAATGCTTTTGTTTACACTGCTAATGCAATAATACAGTAATTATGCGTCTGCTATTAGAGATCCAATGATTCTGTAACACTATAATGAGACTGGAAATGCTGAAATATTTGGAGTATCTTAAATCCCTGAGTGATCTGAAAAGCAGAGGTACAGTACATTTTTATAATAAGTTTTTTATTCTATTGTGACAAGTAAAAAAACAAATTAACACATTACAGCTCACTGTGTCATTAATGTTTATCCCAGGGTTAGTGTTTTTAACTCTATTTAGTGTTTTTAAGCTCAGTGATTCTTTAAGACGTCATCCAGTGTCTCTGTGTGCTCAGACCTCTGTCCTATTACACTGACTGTCTTACTGTAATATTTACTATACTTTCTCTGAATAAAATGCACATGAGATCTGTGCAAATTAGTACACTTATTAGCCAAATCGTCCCTTGCAGAGTGATCTCACTGATGCTAATGGCTCTCTGCTGCCTCCTTATAAGATCTGCAGGCGTCAGTGCCTGGGCGTCAGCGGCTCCATCTCTATCGCCAGATCACGAGGCTGCGGACTCTTACTTAACTCCACCGCCCGCGGGACCACTGTGGACCAGCGGTCTGGAGGGAGGGGGGAAAAAAAGAAGAAGGATTTTCTTTTATCTCTATGAATAAGTTAGAGCGTGGTCCATATGAATATATACTTATTTTTCTATGCATTTATTCATGAGAGCACAGTGAGAATCTCACCTCTCCTCAGGACTCTAACGCTCTGCTGCAAACCATTGGCCTGGCAGGTCTCATTCTTGCCTGGATCCTCGTTGATTATCGCCAGGTTCTGGTTCCAGTGGCACCAGTTCACCTCATCCACCCTGATATAACAAGACACCGTTGGGATTGACAGCTTTCTTTGAAGTGGCATCGGCGCTTCTGAGTGACTGCAATTATGACTCATGCAAAATACCTGAAGCACCAGCGTCGGTCAGGTGTGCCATCCAAGTTCTTCCCCACATTCACCATCTCCCCGACTCGAAAAGACCTGCGAAGGCAGACTGGGAAAGAGCGCTCGATGTCCAGGATGGTTGTTGCCCACTGTGAGCATACATACATAAACATGTTTATTAGAGTATTTAAGCCACTCAAATAACAAAAAACATATTTCCTTAGCATTAGTTGAAAAAATGACTTTCAACAACTTCTGGATGTTTTTGCCACGAAATTTGGTACAGAAATCCACGATCCCCTAACTTTTCCTGTAGCGCCACCATGAGGTTAACATTTGTGCTTTTAAGAGACATTTCTTAACGACTATTGAATGGATTGCCATGATTTGGGATAATTAAAGCATTAAATCATATTTCGCTGACACTGCCCACCACAAACAGTTACTTCAACCTCACCTGAAGCTTCCAGATCTTCTTGCTCTGCTTCGACACCTGACCCACCGTCTCCCCCATCAGAGCGATTAACATGTTCAGCAGCAGCACAAAGGTGAGGATGATGTAGGTAACCAACAGGATGAGGAAGACTGCAGGATATTGTGCATTTTGGACCATGTCCATGTCTCCTATCCCAATGGTCAGCTTAAATAGGTCCAGTAGGAAAGTACTGAAGGTGTCTGTGTCCCTGCAGTTGGGGTAGGTGGGGCAGCCCCCATCACACACTGTGTCCGGTGGAGGACACACTGTCAGCAGGGACACCAGCGCTGTGGGGTGGAAACAGAGGAGGTTGGGTTATGTGTCTGTGAGCACTTAAAGGTTATAGTTTTTTTGGGAAATACATGTATTTGCTTTTTTGCTGAAGGTTACATGAGAAGATCGATGCCAGTCTCGTGTCTGTCCATAAAATATGAAGCTACAGCCAGGAGACAGTTAGCTTAGCATAAATACTGGAAGCAGGGGGAAATTGTCAGGCATGTAGCCCCCTGTTAAACCAGAACTTGACAATTTTACACTACGGTTTTTGTACAAATCAAAAATAAATAATGTATTAAATACTAACTTTAGAGATACTGGTAGGATATCTTTTTGCCTTTGGACAAAGCCAGGCTAGGAGCCAGGGTACAGTTAGCTTAGCATAGCATAAAGACTGGAAACAAGGGGAAACACCCTATTTGTTTTAACAGTTAGACATTTAAACAGTTAAACACCCTTTATGCTTTATGCTAAGCTAAGCTAACGGTCTCCTAGCTTCACATTTACGTTAATGGACAGATATAAGAGTGCTATCAATATACCTCATAATCTCATCCCCCTAATCTAACTCTTGGCAAAAGAGTGAATGAGCGTATTTCCCAAAATGTCGAACTATCTGTTTAAGTACAATGCTAACATAAGTTTGGTGACCATAAGAATACCTGATGAATATCCAATCATGAAGAGCCCGTACACCAGCAGAAATCTGAAAAGGTCTTTGAAAAGAATCTGAGGACCAAAAATAAAAATGTGTTAAGTGTTAAGACACATGGATGGTCATGTTTAAGGTTCATTCATTTTCTCCATTATCTAACCTTCTGTATCATGATGCTGTAGGTGCCAGTGAGCTTCAGGCCTCTGGTGAAGTAAAGAGTGTTCATCCAGCCCAGGACAAGTGCAAACACCATCACAGACACATAGGCCTTAATGCCAGACAGGTAGAGAGCAGCAGTGACTATAATCAGTACAGAGTAGATGAAGCTAGAGAGGACAGAGAAAAAGTTTGTCAAGGAACTAGTTCAAATGCTAAAGTCTGTGATACATGTAGGTGGGAGGACATGATTGCTGGCATTTAGCATTTTTAACAGAATGTAGACATCACAGGCATGTTGCTAATGATTTAAATCAACACGGTTCAGAGAGGTGCTCGACATTCTCTGCTCTTTGTTTGTATCATGGGTCTAATTAAAGATGTAAACTATAAAAACATGCCAGGGAGGAGGTTGAGGAATTAATTAGATGACTCAATTAAGAGGATGCAAAATTAGCCTCGGGTAAAAGTCAGCAAGGGCTTTGGCAGAGGAGAGGATGAGGGGGAGCAAGGACGGAGCAAGCATGGAGACTTACTACAGCAGTTGAAAGGATCCATCAATAAATAAAGACTTCACCCCGGGGCACTTCTTCAAGAAGAGGTCCTTAATCTGCAAAGAGCAGAAGAAACATTTCCTTAATGACAACCACATTCGAGGTTACGTGTTTGACCTTGATGCAAGCGCAGTGAGCAACCAATGACCAAACCACAAAGAGGCGTTAGAGTGTATTGACTCACATTGGTGAGGAAGAAGAAGATTCCTGATGCCAAGGTCACAATCTCACCCGCCATCCGCAGGTAGTCATAGGATGTTGTGTAGGGGTACGGAGGCTGGAAGGAAGGAAGGCGATGATATTAGTTTCATTTAGATTCAACTCAATCTGAACGTCTTGGCAATAAAAAATAATATACACACAAAATACACCATATGGAGAAATATCTGTTGATTAGACCAAATAGTCATTTTGGGAACTACGCCTATTTGCTGTCTTGCCGAGAGTTAGATGAGAAGATTGTTAGCTTAACATTAGCATGTAACCCCCACGTAAAACCACAATTTGTCATTTTTACATTTTGGTTTGCGTTTAAGAAGATATAATGTGTTAATCAGAAGAATTTAGAGATGCCAGTAGGTGGAACTTTGGATAGAGCCAGACTAGCTGTTTCCACCTGCTTCTGGTCTTTATGCTAAGCTAAGCTAACCAGCTGCTGGCTGTAGCTTCATATTTCAACGTACAGATATGAGAGTGATATCAATCTTCTCATCTACCTCTTGGCAAGAAATTACATTAGTGTATTTCCCAAAAATGTTTAAATATTCCTTTAATACAGTGCAGTAAATGGTCACTAGGAGCAAAATTGGTACAAATTCGGAATAGAAATTTGCTGCTCTGGTACATTATGTGCAAACAGTATTAGGCTGTCTAATGCACATGTGGCCTACATAAAAAACCCAGAACATATATATTAAATAAGCAGTTAAATACCTGCTATGGTAAAAACTATGTTCATGTGCTGTCCTGAAAATTCAGTGCTGCATGGGTACATTGAATTTCCCATCATGAATCATTGATCAGTTCCCATGCAATCTGGCCACAGTGTGAACGTGTCTACATTTTCAGTAAATTCACACCCACCGTTCCCTGTGTTGGTTGGTAATAAGCCACTAAGGTGAAGATGATCATGGTGATGAGGTAGGAAACCACGCTGATGTAAAAGGTGACAGCAGCAAACTTCTGCCATTTGGCCCTCAACAGCTCATTGATGGGCTCCACTGCCAGCATCTCATGGCGGTTCTGACAACAGGACCAGAAACATGACACTGATATATAATGTAATAAAAATGAAATAAAGTAAAGACATCCTTATCTTTGTGCACACACAGAATCTTTTATTGCACTCACGTTTTTATGTTACACCTGGTGTTTTGTTTCTCTTATACTACTCTGATCTTGAAAGAAACAATATTTCATTTCAGCTGTATTTTTTTTATATAGTTGAAATGACAAATAAACTTTGTAAACAAAACTTTCTTATTCACCTCATTGCGGCTGTTGTAGACGAGTATTTCCAGCACAGACGGTTCCTGTCCGCATGTATCCAGTGAGGACAGATCATAGAGGGAGGAGTACACTGGCCCGTAAGCCCAGTCCTTAAACTTCCGTGACAGGTGACGAACTTCCTCATCTTTGATCTCACGTCGGATAATGTGCTGAAAAACCTGGAGGAACATGGAGAAGCTTTGACTTGGACTTAATAATATTACGTCCTGTAGAAATGTGATGAAAGCTTCTTCTATTATACTGATGCTGCTTGACACACTGATGTGTCATTATCCCTACCCCGATCTTGCCCAGCTTGGCGGCCATCATGAGAGGTGACATGCCATCATTGTTGAGCACTGTCTCCAGGCTGCAGTCTGGGTAGAGCTTGGCACTCTTGATTAGCAGCATGTCGTACATCTTTGTGAGGAAACGTGTGTTGTCCTTGGTGTTGTCCGCGATGTGCACTAGGGCGTGCAGCACCGTGTTTCCACGTGAATCCTGCCGCCGCAGGTCGGCCTTCTTGTGGGGATTCTCAGTCAGGTAGTGCACTATATCAGGCTGGTTAGTGCACGCAGCCAGTGAGAGAGGCAGCTCACCTGGGCAAACAGAGAGAGAGAGAGAGCACTCACTTCATAATGAATTCAAAGGAGATTAAAGGAACTGTATTTCAGATTAAAAATAAGCAAATCAACAGGAGGGTTAATTAAAAACTGTAGCTGGCATCTGTATGTTTTTGCAAAGCACACTAAACATGGATCAAAGATTTGACTTAAATCCCTGCTATGAAAACAGCACAATTAGCAGTTGTTTTAGGGAGGGGCAAATGGGGCCAGAGTGCCAAAAGCAGCTGCTGAAAATGAGCCGTTGCCATGGGTGACAGATTACTTTGTCACCTCACATTGAAACGCTCCTCTTCGTGGATTTGCACGGGTGCATGCAGAGTGTTAGCGTGAGTCTAAATCCCATTAGCCATCAGCCCTGCCAGGTTCCTGTTCACCTCACTGCAAAGCTCCGCAGCAAATTACTCACACTGTGCCCGGACACGCTGGGATTTGGGAATGACAACCGTGCTAAGTGCAAATAGAAATCATCTCCTCTGTGATGAGTGAGGAATATAACGCATGAATGTAATCAAATAAACAATTCTTAAAATTGGGTTGGGTAAAAAATAAAACAGAGTCCATAACAAGCCATTTCTACCTTTCTTTTAGTGTTTTTGGATAGTAACATTAAAATCAATTATATCTGCTATAATTATCATCAGAAGGACACACGGTTCTAAATAAAAACGCAATATTTTCTGGGTACCAGATACTGTGTTGTAGGAGCTTGGGCTTCAACAGGCGCCAGCAGAGGGCAGCGTTGAGTTTAGTTTACAGTCTGATTTATTTATCCTCTCCCCTCCTTACCAGAGGAGGGTCTGCAGAGGATGTTTACTTTTCTTCACTGCAGAACACAGACACCTTTTCACTGGACAACCTCTTGAAAACATGACATAATGGTTGTCTTTTCATGTGTTTTTGGAGCACCACTAATGACGGTTTCTCGTACGATACTTCAAAAAACATGTGGGTTTAAGGTGGACTTCACCTCTGGACCACAGCAGTATCCTGACTGTGTTTGCTCAGCCAAAACCTGCCGCGTTAAAAAGTGAAAGGGTGGGGTCCAGTGTCACTTCATTTCTCCATGGCAACGGAGGTTTCTTTGCCAGGACCATGTACCACGCATTTTATCTTGGCAGCTGCTGTAGTACAAACTTTGATGTCAACTCTGTGTTGTAAAAGACAGAATAACCACTCTTGAGTAAAACAGAAAGTCAGAGGCAGTGTGGAAACTGAAAGAGTGACCAGTGAAGTCATAAAAACCACAGACACACCACATCATTACCACCGTATGAGGCAGAAAATACAGTAACAGTTTTCCAGAACTCTTCATGTGACCGTCTGCTTACAGTGTACTATCACCTAAGGTATAGAGTATAAGGTTTGCTAAAAACAGAAGCACACTGAACTCTATTATTCCCAGATTAGATTTATGTGTTGACAAAGGTCATTACCAAAGTAGAAGTAGCCCCCCTCGTCTTTGGGCTGGAAGAAGCGTCCCCTCGCCTGGGCGTGAACATCAGCTCCCTGCTTCACCAGCAGCTCCACATACTGCTTACAGCGTCGCTCTATAGCAATGTGCAGCGCCGTCTGGCCTGACAACGCAAAACAATACAGAAACATTTGAATGGTTATCGGTATTCCAAACTGCTGCTTTGTGTGCTGTGTTCAATTAAAAGAATGCGTTTTCCAAGAGATAATCACTAAATTGAGGTGTACGCTGTTAATTATGTTGACAGGCATTCTGTAAGCAAAACAGCACAGTTACACAAGAGTGTCGACTCTTGCCATTTGTCTACAGGATTTTTTCTTTTGAGAAACTGATGCCCGATTATGAGTTGAGGATAGAGGTCATAAAAAAACGGACTAAAAGCCAGTTAGGGCTACATTTATGTGTAGGTTGTTTCTATGGGGTCAAAAACCCATAGAAACTGAGCACTTAAACAATTTTATGTTGTCACATAAATCGTGTTTCCTGCTTGAGCAAAAGAAAAAAGTTTTTTTTTCTTTTTTTTTAAATAACTACCATACTTGTGAAATCCACAGAGATTAAGTAAATGGGCAAATCAAGCAGTCATGGAGAAAACAATGAAGAGCAGCACCATGTTTTATATTACAAGGTGTTTTTGCAAAGGTGAGAACCTTCACTGTTTTGTCACAACAATGTAAGGGATGAAAGCCAAACAAATGAGGCCTGGATCTTCTCATTTACAGAGCTGTAAATAGGCGCTGTACCCATGCATACAGTAAATACAGCCCTGTTCCCCATCACTGGGCCTCATCCACCAGCCAGGCACAAAACACTGTCTCTGCCAGCTTCAACTCAGATGATGAAGATGAAGAGATCACAGTCTTGTATAAAACTGCAAAATTCAAATTAGATGCTCCTTTAAACTCCTTTAAATTACGAATGAGTTTAATGTAAGTGCATGTTATCATTATTGGGTTATTTCCGCACCTCTGTAGTAGACATCCCTGAAGGGCGTATTTATGAACTCTCTGAGGTTTCCGGTCTTGTCTGCTATGTCCACCAGCAGCGGGATGGTGACGTTCTTCCCACCGTAAAGGTTCAGCAGAGCTTTAGGCAGACATGTCTTACCCGTGGACAGCTCTGGTAGAAAAATGAAATTAAAACAAAGGATGTTTTTAGCACAAGTACTCCTATTTAAGTACACCTTCATCAGCACTACCCATCATGTTCCAAATATGTTCATTTGAATCACTTTTAAACTGGATGTTATTTAACACTATCAATACAAAAGTGGATATTGTCAGAATACTTTTTCATACAATTGAGTTGTTAACGTTTAGGTTGGTTTGGTCAAGTTTGCGTTTATACTAGTAATGGCAGAAGCTGACATTTCAACCTTGATTGCTTTTAGCTACTATTTCAACTGTTTATCCCTTACATTTAACGCTAGCTAATGCTCACTATTTTATCCATTTATGTATTAGCATATGTTTAGCTATCTATTTCAACTGTTTGTTCATTACTTTAGCTAAAAATGTCACCTTTTATCCGTTACTTTTAGCTAACTATTTCACTGTTTATTCATTACTTTTAGCTAACTATTTCAATCATTTATCTGTTACTTTTAGTCGTTTAGACTTCTCTGCTTGCTTGCTAAAGTTAATGAATTTTTAGACACACTCTTAATTGCAACACATGGTGTTCAGGTTTCCCAGCATTCTCAATATGAGGATATATATTTATATATATTTTTATTTTAATTTTAGATTTAAATCAAATTGTAATTTCTTACGTTAGTTAGTTGAAATTAGTTGAACTATCTTCAGCACTCTGAAGAAGTACCCCTGTGGTAGAAGAACCCCTGGTTGGGAACCCACTGTCATATAAAATTAATGATATCTTGTGTGCTCCTCTAAGTGTACTGGGAATGACTACATAACGAAAAACGATAGCCAGAGTTTTGGGAATTGTCACATGCAAATAATTAAGTATTCAGGGTTCATCAGAAGACAGGGGTCAAGCAAGCCCTTCACTATTTTTAGTCTCTCAGTTTAAAAAAAAAAGACTGTAAAGCCCTGTTTAAGTCTCTGAAGGAGTTGACAGTTTGCTGTGATTTCTCTCTGCTTCATGTTATAAGCCCGAAAAAACTTCCCAGACACACACAGGAAGCTTTCCTTGGGCAGGGCAAAGACTCTGACATCACTTAACCTTTTCCCTCTCACATCCCCTGAGCCAAAAACAGCACAGAGAGAGCAGCAGGGAAATACAAAAGGTCAAGGTGAAGCTGTCACTAGATAAAGATAAGTTTCTGCTTTAGAGCAAAGGCAGAGTCGAGATTCACAATTTTAAGTGGAAGAGTGAAAAATGAATCTGTGTCATCTGCATCACAAAAGCTGCCCTCCTATCTAAACACAAACCCATTTTGTTCCCTTGTAGCCTGACTATTCAGTAGTTGGTTTAAAAAAAAAAAAAACGGTATGCAGATATTTGATGTGAATGACAACCTTTAGTCTCACCTCTGAACTCCTCATCAGTTAACCTCTTTTCGTGACTTTGTAGGTACTCCAACAGGCCCTCAAGGGCCTCGGAGTCTGCACGTGACACACAGTCGAAGAGGAGAGAGCGGTTGAATATTTTCATTACTTTTGGTGGGTCTGAGCTTTGACCATCATCACAGGACGTCTCAGTTTTACTAAGGAGACACAAAAACATGACGTTGATGTTACCATGCCACGCATTCACTGTAAGATGCAAACTGATTACAGCAAAATCTGTATTTCTGGAATCCATTGAGTCTTTTTACGTTTCATTGACAAAAAATTAGCAATTGAATGGGTGTTTGATGCACAAACCATCATTTAAGAAATCACCCACACCCTCAAACGCTCCAGTAAACAGACCTCTGTGTGTCTGGGACAGGTAGAGCAGCCAGGAACAGGCAGCAGCCTAAATATTACCTCAACTGCTGCAGAGGGACCAACAACATGCCCTCTGTTAGATCAGTGAATGGGATGAATGAGAGACTGCCTGGACCACAGTGTGTGTGTGTGTGTGTGTGTGTGTGTACATACTACCTCTGTCTACAGAGTGGCAGTTGTGGGAGGTTTTCGTTTTTATGACATTTTTCCAAACCAGCCATTTTGTCCCTGGAAAAAAATCCAGTCTAGGTTCACTACTGTTAAGACATAAAAAAATGAACCCCTAAACTAAGAGGTCTAAAGGAACACGCAATTATTAAACTTGAAACACACACATGAATTGCAGTTTAGAGACAGTGTGGCCCCTTCTCACCCTCTTGGGAGCTTCTTCCTGCGTCGCTTCTGGTTGCCAGTGTTCCTGTAGGTACCATAGTCAAAGAGCGAGTCCATGGGTGCTTTCTTGGGGCATGGAACCACATTTGACTCGTATATGGTAGTTTCCAATAGGTCCATAGGGTTGGAAATGCCCTTTTTGAAAGCATCCTGGAATTTCATCCGCAGGTTGTGTCTGTTGTCTGCGGGCTGGCCGGGCTGAACCAGCTCCGGGGCTGAATCCTGACTCGTGTCCTGAGTTGACGGGGAGCCGCCATCCTCCCTGTCAAACAGGTGTGAGAGCTCAGACAGGGGGAACGCTGCATCGCTGTCAGGCTGAGTGGCCCCGCCATCGGCTGAGTCCACAGAGAGAGCAGCTCTGGCAGGAGCAGAGTCGAGGGTGTCGGCCTTGGACAAGGCAAGGTGGCACCTTCTGAAGAGAGCAGCGCGGCCCTGGAATAAACACCATGACAAAATGTTCTGAGTGAGCTGCGTGGCCTTCAGGCAGTCAGGAAAGTCTTGTACAAATGGAAACAGAAGTCTTAAAGGTGCCTTCTTGTAAACAAACAAAAGTTATGTTTACATTCAACCAAAACACATGTGTTGAGTGTATCATGGAGGTCTAAAAACATTTGGCTTAAAGATCTTCTGTCATCTCCAGCATTTAGGCTTTTATTTCTGCTCTACATAGGTGCATCTCATGTATATAATTTGTATCCTTTCTTTCCTCAGATGCATGTTTTTCTTGCTTATTCAAGCAGCAGGATAGAGATTTAATGATGGTGGACCTGATCAATTTCCAGGTCACACGAGAAAGGAGGATGTACAAAATAGTGGAAGGAGGAAGGAGGATATACAAATAAGATATATGAGATGCAGCTGGCAGTAATTGCCAACAGGCCAAATTGCATACTGAAGGGAAGGGCCCTCAGGGAAGTATGAAACACTAGCTTTTGTACTCTGATTTTAGATGTGATTTTCAAAAACAAGTAAGTACAAGCTCAAGAAAATTGTTCAGCCGAGGCAGTAAACCACCCAGATCCTGATGCATCTCGTCTCATGATCAGTTTAGTTGGATGCCAGCCTTAAAAACAACCACACTCATGAAATGTATGGCTTCATAAAAATGCAATCATTTCTAGGCTGTTAGAAGGGGTGGTCTCTGCTACATGCGAGGCCCACCTCCACAACTGCAGGAAACCCTGAAATAGCAATGGTGACATAGGATTTTGTACGCTAGCCACTATGATAAGAACAAATTGGACAGAATAATAAAGCAATTGAACTAAAGAGAAATTACAAAATACCACAATTACCAAAGGGACCCTGGAAATAACTTGAAGTTTGAAATATATTTTAAAGTATACATTTGACATTTAACCCCTCTGTACCTCATTCATCCCTTTTATCACAATGACGTGCCAAATTCCTCTTCAGGGGGAAACTGGAAATGATGCTGAAGCATGTGGACGTCCTGTAGAAACAAAATAGAGCAACCATCATTTGAATAACTGACAGAGAAGTACAGACAAAAAAATATATCTGTAGTTCCTGAGTGACATAAAAAGAGCTCTGTCTGTTTGGGGTTGGGATATATGGAAAAAGCAGGAAAGGAGCGACGCCAACACCAATAACGTGGCTGTGAGTCCGGCCTGTCATTGGTCAGAAGGATATGTTTCCTCTAGCAGGCAGAGTCACACCACCTGACTGTTAAACACAGGACACACGCAAACACTAAATCAATGCCCCACAGACTTACTCATTACAGCTTGTGTATATCTTACATTTCCCAGCTTCTCTGCATACACAGACGCACACTTTAATGCTACAGCATGGGAAATTTGTACGACCCGACATCCTCACATGTCCCTCACCAGCTTCCTTTCCAACCGTATATGCTTTCCTGAGTTTGTTCATGACATTGATAACCTTTCTAAGCCAGACTGTGCTGCAAAGGAGCAACACAAACAGTGGAGCTGGGGTTCCACTAAGGGGGAGGCATGACTCACAGCTCTGTCTGACACTTGGGATTATCATGCCTTTACACTTCAGCGGACTTTGGATAGTAAAAGAGACGGAGGACCAAAGAGAGGCTGTCCTTGATAAACTATTATAACATGACTAAGAGCAAAGGCTTACGTTGTTTGGTGGAGGTGTGTGAAGGCAGAGAGGACCCCACTGTGTATTAAACCTGTCAGAGTGATAGAACAGGATCATAAAATATCAGGACCCAAAGCTCACATATTATCCACTTATTGGGTCAGAAAGTGGAAATCCACTAGTGAAAGTTTCTAAATGTGAGCGACTCTAATGTATCCTCAGAGATGTGGGACTTCCTGCTCTGTCACTGCTGATGTGACTTTATCCAGAGCAGGGGAGGCTGGAGGCTCTGCCTGGGGCCAAATGGCTGCTGGAGGAAAAAAGATCTAATGCTGTAAAAACGATAATACATCTTAAGGTTTTAAAGGTCATACTATATAGATCTAAAAACATCCCCCAGAGGTATGGATCAACTGGGCATAAATACAAAGAAATACAAAGAAACATAAACAATAAACATACAAATAATTAATAAATACTGACATTCAAAACTAAATCAGAGTTAACATTTAAAATTAGCAACATGTAGAACGTGAGGAATCATAAAAAGTTAACTTTCTCTCTCAACAAATGTCTCAATAATTTAAAAAACTAATAGTCAGTTAAATATTTTTCCCTCACACAAATTGGATAGATCTTATCAAGTTATGTGATTATACCTTCGAAAGCATCTAAGTTAATGAATAAGGATCAGGGTTGTTACTTACCTCAATCTAATCTGTTGCTCTTATTTTGTGTCTTTAAAAAGAAACTACTCCGCAGCTGTTTTCCATAGTTTCAAAGCTCCCAAACTTGTTTTTTTTTCTCTCGAGTGTGTCGTGCGCGCTCCTCTGCTGCCTCTCCAGGTTCACTGTGACTTCTGCCACATGACACAAAATGCTTTAAAACTACATTACAGTATCCCTCTGATTCATGTGTCCGAGCGCCGGTAAAGTCCACCAGAACAACAGATGCTTTCACACAGATTTTGGGTGGGACAGTGGCCGTTCACTACCTGAAAGCTGCAGCTGACGCGGAAATGTGAGATGCAGTACCAGCGATGGCCGCTAGGTGCTGACTCCATAAAACCCCAGGCTGCATTAGAAAGCTATTCAACGAGGTGTCGGCTTCTGTGAGGCCTCTCGCGCATTCCTGGAAATACAAAGACGAGTTTGTCCAGTTTGCATGTCATCACAAGACATTACTCTAAGCAGGATGATTATTTTCCCTTCATGAGTGTGTTGGTACAGGCAGTTTAAAAAGGGGTGCTCCACTGATAAAAAGGAGAGTTGATGGCTTTGATTGATGTGTGTCATTGACAGGTCACTTTCTCACTGCGTATTGCTACCCTTTTCCTTTTTTCCAAAAATGGAAATAGATGCCATCCATAGTAATAGTCAATGTCAATCTCACCAGTCTGGAGCTTTCCATCATATTACATGATCTTCCTCAGCAGCAGTTTGAATAGTTGCCATGATACCGCCAGTGTTCAAATATCCATTTTTTTTCCTGAGCACTTGAAAGACTTCTTGTCCCTGCAGCTGAGAGTGAAAGTTCATTTGTGACCTTGTTTTCTATCCCTGCGTGCCCTTTATATGTGGCGTCACTGCTGAATGAACATGCCTGCTGGAAGCAATATTTCACAAACACTGACCCACTTCTCAACTATTCAAAATCACACAATGAAGTGGAGTACAGTTTAATAAATCTCTGGAAGGAGGGTGTGGTGAGCCCGACAAAAGGAAGCATGAAGAGCCACACACAAAAGAAAAATAAGCACCCTTGTTCTAACAGTGACTAAATCCAGGGACCATTTCCTTGTGTTTATTTATAACTTTAAAGCTTTTTCATAGTAAAACTACTAATTAAACTAAAATTAATTTTTACCTATATTGTTGCCGACCCCTGTAGGGATGCGTAAGCATTAAGCTGAACAGAAGATCAAGTATGGCGATCACTCACTTAAGTAAAAAGTCCAGCATTCATTATTCAAGCAGAAGTACAGAAGCATTAGCTGCAAAATGTACTTTAAGTATCAAAAGTACTATTAGGAAGTTTAATTTATAACAATGCATCATATTTCATTAAATGACCATATGATTTATATATAAAATACTAATCTTCAAAGTAACTACAGCTGTCAAATAATTAAAAACTACAATATTTCCCCATGAATGTAATGGAGTAGAAGAATTAAGTAGCATAAATTGGAAGTACAAGCACCTTAAAATTGTACTAATGCACAGGAAGTAAATGGAGAAACACATTTAAGAAGGAAAGAAAGAAAGAAAATCAATGTTGAACGCATGAATTGTTGCACTTATTTTTATTGCAAATTATGGTTTACATAAGTTGAAAATACAAGATTTGTTATTTTTCACTATACACACACTGCAACATAGTTTCAGCCACAAGAGACATCAGACAAGCATTTGAGAACATTAACTCAAAACAGTATTGATTAACCAAAAGGCCACCAACATAACCTCTATTCAAGGTCAGTATGTTGTCAAAATATTACATTTGACGTCTAACCCAGCTTTGCCAATCATTTCAAATTTCCCATCTATCTAGAAGGCAAGACGTCATAACGCAACACTTTATATCCCCTCGACAATGAGGTTTAAAGACAATACACATTCAGTTTTATGAAAGCACCTGAGAGCAGAGTGGACAGAAAAGCACTTGCTTAAGAATAGTAAAGATACATTTTCAAGTCCTGCGTAGCATAGAAGTATAAAAGAGGCAGACCAAACCTTTACTAAACATTTTGTTCTTAATTAGCATGCCTGGTTTACACAAAGTGACATGTATAAAAATGTTAAGGACTGAAGGCAGAAAAGCTGACATGGTGACTTAAATGCTCCGTATCTCCAGGTTAAGGCACAAACAGGTGAGCAATATCAGAAGCCGCTTACGACAGTCTACATACATCTTCTTGTATTTTGTGAGCTTTTCATAAACTCCTCCAGCAAAATATTCTATTCATGATGAGGTGGTACAAGTCACGGTAATGTATAAACTGGTTATGTTTTGTATAACTTGTAATAAATAACTTGGGACAATGTAATAACTTAGAAAAAAGAAAAATCATTCAAATGTAAAAACTACGATCCATTCCCCAAAAACATGGACAACTATACAGTATTTGTTGTGTAGATGAAAACATATGGCTTATATTATATATTATTGTAAATCACGTAAATTATGAGTTTTGGATTTTGATTGTTTTACTTCAAAATATAAGCCATAGCCATACCACATTTTCAATTATTGTTTTGTCATTTTTCTATTTTTTGTATGATAAGAAATAAATGCAGCCCGTATCTTGCTCAGGATATAGAATAATATTCACAGGAATTTTAAGAAATTAAAAATGTTTCTGTCAATATCTGAAGCATAAATGTACGGTAGAAGCAAAAGAAATCACTGTGAGGTACAAATGATTATAACAAAGATTACATTTTTGCAGTTTTGATAGTGATGTGGCTTATTAAATATAACCTTTTGTAACAGTTCTGATTCTTGGTATTATTATCACACATTTGTGAGAGTACTTGTGATTATGCACATAAATATCTGGCAATGCTATTGCTTTTAAACACAACATGTTTTCCTGTAAAGAAATGCGACTCTTTAAATAGACAACAAAGAAATACAGAGTTTAAATCTGCAGCTGCTGAGTCAAACAGCAGCGAGGAAAAGGTGCACTGAGAAAGCCACAACAGGCACACAGATGATTAAAAGTGCACAAACATTTGGTGTGTAACAGCAGAGTATTATAAACACACTCCCACAGCGAGCCATCAGATGACCTGAAGGGAGCCGTGTCAAGATGTAAGCTGCAGAGCTGTAGACTGTAGATTGTAAATGACTTTGTAAACTAAGTGGATCACCGGAGGAAAGAGGAACGTCCTGCAGTCACACTGTGTAATCAAGATCGGCATTCAGCTTATTGTACATCTCATAAAGAGCATCAACCGTAGCAGTGAAGTTGATGAGGAATTTTCGGATTTTTTCCAAGCATTCCTCTTCCTTGACGTCCCGACCCTTGGAGAGGGCCTTCAGGAAATCTGACTTATATGGAGCAGCGAAAAGAGCTGCCTAAAAGAGCAAATACAAATGCCAGATTTATACACAACTCTGTGTATTTTATATATGCTCAGTGGTACATTTCTTCACAAATAACACACACAAAGTCATGCATTTGCTCTCTTACATATTTATCTCTCATAAAAAGACTCTGAACTCACCTTGAAGAGCTGTTGCACAAACCAGCCATGATACCTTTTCAGGGCTATTTCATAGGCTTTGGTGATATTGACCCGAATGAGGTTTGGGTTGCTATCATCCCTTTCACCGTCCACCACGCTCTGAAGGAAGACTTGAATAAACCGTAGACCCCTGGTTGATAAAGAAGACATGCACAGTGATTATGGGTGCAGCTCAAATCTAATGAACACACCCAACCCAACAATCTATAAAACCTGAAACCTAAAATTTCTCAAACCTTTTTAGCCACATAAGAGCCAACGTGGCTCCAACTCTGGGCCATTGTGCTCCATGCATTTCCTTCTCTGCCTCCACAATCTGCTGGAGTGTCTTGAACCGTCCCGGGTTGGTATCATAAACTGCCTTGATTTTCTATTAGGTAAAACAGTACATCTTATTGTATTATAACGTTACTGGGAAATGTGAGAGCAGAATGACAGATTTAACTCATACTTACTGTGATGTTACCAGATATGTCAGCCTTTATTGGTGCAAAAATAGTAGAGCCAAGGCAGTCTGAGGAGGAATATTTACACATAAGAGATTATAACTATTGAGCCTATATGAGAATATCAGCATTCTTCTGAGTTTCTCGTGGTGACCACTAACCTCTATCAATTAACACAGAAGCTTAAAATGTAACAGTGAAAACATGACTTGATTGCAGTTCTGTTTACATGGCTTTTTATTAATATGATCAGAAATATTTAAAAATTATTTTATGAATTTGTAATCATGAAAAACTCTTTAAACTTAACGTATTAACATATTTAAACTTGTCAATGACCCATGCACATTTTTAAAACACCACAAAAATGCAGTGAATTTTCAGTAGCTAAAGCGTTCCTTCATGTATAAATTAACTATTACATGCAGAAAACTTCATTTCAAAAGTAATCACTATCACAATGATATCTTGATATTTGTAAACACTACTATACATTAAACAAAGCTTTTGACCTTTCTAACCTTGCAGACTCTTTGGTGGTTGGGTCTTTTAAAAACTCATGTTGCACACACAAGTCAAAATCCCAGACATCTAAAATGTCAGGCTGAATTAAAGGGATAATATGTATGAAATGATGCATTCAGAATTTTTCAAATTGGTGAAATTGTGCAGCTATTAAATTGCATCCTGGATATGAATATTTTAATTAATTTATATTATGTATGATATAGCTTTAGTTAAGTGCTGGACCAGGCAGATAGGAAAGTACCGTATGTGTAATATTGTCAACTATTGTGTAAACAACATTTTACCTACATTTTGACCAACACAAACGCAAACTTTAAAGAGTAACACCAGGCTGAAAAGCTGTGTTTTGCTGCCCTTCTGGCTGAAAGTTTGATGCCTGTTTTATCACTGATGGGTGTGGGTGGTGTTGGTCAGAAATGTGCTCTGTTGCACCTGTAACCACACCTGACATTGATGTCACAGTGTCCTGGAGTACACCCCTACATCACTGCAGCGAGGTGAGAAGTTAAACCACTGGAGTTCAACGAAAACAAGATTTTCAGAAGGTGTTAAATTACTCTTTAAGTGGAATACTGAGAAATACTCAAGTGGCCTACAATAACACTACATTGCTGGAAGGTAAAGCAAATCCACTGGGATGGGGCCTCGAGTATCTGCTGTTTTCACAGACACATCATCGCAGTATTATCATTAGGTGTCCTTTAATTAGTCTACTAGAGGACCTGAGTATTTGGTGACAGGATAGTGAACAATGAGACATCCAGAGTCCCGACCACACGCGGCTCCTGGTTGACCCACTGACACAACAGACAGCTTTCAGCTCCTGAGCTGTTAGAGGAAACTACTCATGACAAAGTCCACTCCATTGTGCTGATGCGCTGCATCGCCACAACACTGATGGCAACATATCTTGTTTCGGAGACATCCTCATCCACTTGTATGGCTCTCTCTATATTTTCCACTCTCTTCAAAAGATTTTTCTTATAAATACACGCTGGACACAATAGGCAACTAAACAACTCTCTGAAAAGTAACAGCAACATCTATTTAACAAAAAAACAAGTCCTTAAATATTTTGTATTAACAAACAGCATCATTTGTTCAGTTCTTGGCTCGTTAAACACAAACACAGGTGTTAATTATTCTGGCTAATTAGATGTCTTCTCAGGTTGAAGTTGGACAGACCCATGCTGGGAGTTTACTGAGGTCACTAAACTACTTATACAAAAAAAAAAAAAAGAATTATAAAAATATGAGTTGTCCTGCTAAAACAGGTGCAAAACTAACAGGAGAGTCAGGACGTTCTGTCCACGCAGTCCTGAAGAAGAGGTCTAATAATATAAAATAAATAATTGAAAACACCTGTGTGAATGTACTATAAGAGTGTGCAGGACCTTGTAGGAAAGTTGGCCAAGACATTTCTAGGTCAGGAAAAACAAAGGTGACAAGGAGGAAAGAGCTTAATATCGACATCAGACTTGGTTCCTCTCAAGGGTTTCACATGGCAAATTCAATAGAGGACCTTTGGCATATTAATACAGAATGAAGTCAGCACAAAGATGCACTGGTGCACCATGCCACCGGTGAATGGGCAAGGGGAACTCAACACCGTACTAATCAATTTTCACAACTTAAAATCCAGGCCAGTGGATTAAATTATGCATGCTAAAGGTTTGTGGACAGCTTGATGGAGAGAAACACGATCCAAAAAAGATTATCATTTGGAGAGAGCAAGATCGTTTCTTGATAGAAGAGTTGTTTACCTCACAACAAGTTTTGTGTTTATTAATCAAAGTTGAACAAAACCCACATGAAAAATTTAGGACGGTGGAAAAAGGTCAATTGCAGGTGACTTCTGTCAGATAAAATCCTGCATTTGTGTGCACGTTCAGTCACTTCAACCAGTTAAACAGCACTATGAATCTACATGCTTAAAGCTAATTAATCACTTTGTCTGTGCCTTCAATCTGGCCTATACTGTCACTGCACATCTCTGATAACTCAACCATTATAATAAGCTGTATAGAATTCACTTGTGCCCCTTTTCTCTGCAGCCACTGACATCTGATAATTCGTTTTTCACATTAATTTCCACATAACTTCATAATGTCAGTGGTACCTACATACCGTGTCACACTGTGGAAACTTCACTTACCAAAGAACGGTGGAAGGTATGACACAGCCTCCAGAAACGGTCTTGTTTCCACCTGTCTGTCAGCTGGCAGCTGTCTGAACTGGTGCTCCATTAACAGAGCCATCTCTTTTAGTCCGGACACACTCTTACCTCTGAAATGATAGCAACAGGCTGTCAACTACTCTACTGCAGATTTACAGTGACACCAGAAGAAGCTGTCTGTGTGTGTGCCATACCCCCACCCCGAGAGAACCAACACACACACACACACACACATAAAAAAAAAAACCACACACACACACAGGCACCTACGTTGAACCCAGGCGGTGGTGGAATATCCAGCCGACGGCTCGTGTGATCGACTTGTTACTGATAGATCCGGGTCATCGCCACCTGTCGGGTAAAAGGGCCGATAAACGGCGCTTGGACAGAAGTCCAGAACAAACACAAGAACGGCAGCTGATGTGCTCTAATCAGCTGACACTAGTCCCACTCTGTGTTTAATCACATATGCAGCTTTACTGCCAACTAATGGAGTTTTGTGGAACATCTCAAAATTTACAGTTACATTAGATTGGCAGTAGCCTGAATTGCCATTTCGTTCCAGTTCATTAATTCTATTTATTTAATTTATTTATCAAATATTTATATTTTAATTTATTTTATCCCTGACCAAATGTAGGCGGTGATTCAAAGGTCTGGAACTACATTATATATTAGTGGTCTCATATTGTGTAATTCTAAAACAACAAAACACAAAAAAGAAATAATAATACTTCTACTACTACTACTACTACTACTAATAATAATAATAATAATAGTAATAATAATAATTTGGTTAATAATAATATTGGTGATATTGCTACCGTTTATATTTTCTGCATTAAAAGAGCTGAGACAGAAATCAGTGTATAACAAATCAATGGCCAGCGTTATCAATACTCATTTCTGGTACTGTCTATGGATCATCACTTCTATATTTTTCTAGTAGATGAGTACTTTTTCCTTGAAATCTTGGAAATAAAAGCTATACAAGGTATCCAAAAAGTTATAGATTATAATAGAACATAAAGTAGGATTTATGATACTCCAAAATACAAAACAAAAGCATCACTTTTTCATACACCAATGTTTGAAGGAAATACGTTTCGCGTTTTCATCCAATCAGCAATTTTGACCTTTACTTAATCCCGTAGCGTGGGAGTAACTAGGAAGTGTATTGGTAACTAAGGAGAACTAGGGGATGGAATAAAGGCGACTTTTCTGTGTAGAAATGTTAAACATCGACTGTTTTTAACAAACATTAAGAGAAGGCAATCCATTTTACCACCGAAAGGGTAAGTAAGTATTATTTATCGAGCTATAAAGGTCCTTAACTACGTAAGTGTTTCTGGGGTAGTGAGCGGTGTAGCTTCTTCAAATGTTAACCCAGCTAACATTAACGCTTTGTTCATATTGTTTTAATTTCTTCTCTTCATTGCCCTTAAATAATAAACGCAACATGGCCAACAACACATATAGCATTAGCAAACACATAAAGGTAACTTGATACTTTCTGTTTTTGTGTGAATGAGTGGACTTTAGCTTCGACTTAAAGTACATAAATAGTGTTTGGTATAACTTAGTCAGTGTTAAGTTGGCCAGGTAACCGATCAATTATAAAACAAGCAACGTTAGTTAGGATTAGGTTGAGGTAATTAGTGCTTATGATGTATGTTAATTATGATTCAGGGCTATGGCTCTGCCGACCTTCTCGGCCCATGTGCCCAGTCGGTCCCGGATTCTGGCCGGACAGCTGGCCCGGCAGCGGGAGCAGGAGGCCCGGTGGCGGCAGCAGTGGGAGCAGCATGCTCAATACTTCAGAGAGCAGAGTGTCGTCAGCCAGAGACAGGCGGTGTGGTCCTCCCGTCACTCCTACCAGCAGAGGTAACTTCATCCACTATAGCTGGACTGATGTTACCACATTAATTCACCAACAAAATCTCCAGATATCTCTGAAACATTATACGAAAGATAAAGATAAATAACCCAATCAAATAAACAAGTAACAGTTATTGCTTTATATTGTTTCTAGTGATTCATAATTCATGTAATTGATAGGGGGGTTCTACACTATTTTTTATACCGTTTCTCTTTCACTGCCCTTCCTTAGGTGGCTCTGTAAGTAATCCTCCCATATACACAAGGTCTCTGTATTGCAATTTTAAAAGAGGCAGTGATCCACAAAGTAATGGTCCCAATAAATTATAACATATTCAGGCAACACTTCAGGCTCTAAAGGGGTCTTTGTTTAGAGCAAAAAAACCAAACAGTTGGATTCATTTTCCCCTCACAAATGAAAATAAGGGTGATCTTCAGGGTGTTTACCATACACAAATACCTATACAACAATGAGATTATATGTATAAATACGTATAATCAGCAAAAAATAATTATATTTTAAGAAATATAGTTCATGTTGTTTAAGGTATGGTTTCTCAGCCTTTTATGTATATAAATAGGGCTGCCCAATACAGCCAGTCTCTTGCTGTTATATCTACGACACAGAGAGAACATTCATAAGTATCAACAAAATGTACAGTACATTCATGAATTCAAATGTTGATCATCTTCCCACTAAGTAATATCTTAAATGCAATAATAATATAGTTCTAATAATTATACATGGTAAGTAATAGTGTCTCTTTTTCAGAATTTAGCTGCTTCAGCATTTTTGTTGTTGATTATGCTGTAGGTGTGCAGAATATCAGTGTCTTCCCTGAAATCTATGTATTGTCCATAGATGTGCGGTGATATAATGTGTGTGTGTGTGTGTGTGTGTGTGTGTGTGAGAGAGTGTGTGTGTGTGTGTGAGAGAGAGAGAATAATAAAAAGACACCACAATGGCATAATCTTGTAGTACTTTGTCTCTAGTATGTTCTCTGTGTGTGTCAGCAGACAAATAGCAGACAAAGATGCCAGAGAAAGACAACCCAAGTTTTTTTTTTCTTCACTGTTTTGTCAGTATGTCAGCATACCATAAACAGAGACTGAAAGAGGAAAAAAAGGCCAGCCTGGAGCAGCGCAGGAATCGGCTCAGGGCCATGCTTCAAGAGGAGCAAGACCGTCTGGAGGCGGAGCTCAGGGAAGTGGTCCCTGACAGGAGCACATTGGCAAGTCAGCTGGTGCAAAAAACTGACGAGCTCCGTACAGCGAGGGAGGAAAGAAGAAAAAAGGTGGTTGTATTGAATTAGTCGGATATTTACGGCATCATGTTGCTCTACTGTAAGTGTATAACGTTTATTGTTTCTCTTTTTTATCCCTAGCTTGCACAAGAGCTGCTGAGGGAACACTGGAAGAAAAACAACCCACAGTTGCGAGAGGTAGCTAAGTTTAAACTATTAATGCAAAAGTGACAAGCTGCCACCTCTTACATCAAAGTCTGGCTGCTGATGAAGTGATAAATGGCCTCAGGAATCTTGTGACCATCCTGTGCGTCTGAAGTGCTCTGCAAGTAGAGAAAATGGACACTTTTTGTCAAGACATCCACTTGATCTGGAAACTAATAGGGCTTGTGATGTGGATATTCCATGACTTTCTGTTAACCTGAGTCCAGTGTTGACTTAAGAGAATAAAATGTTCTGGTATCCCTTCCGCTAAGGGTCAAGTTCATCAAGTATCTCTGTCTCGTCTATGTCACTAATCGCTCTTTTCATTTGTCCACAGGTTGAGTCGGCATTACATAAAGATCATGTTGTCAGCCAATGGCAGGAGCAGATATCTGAGAGGAAACAGGTAAGACATACATTACAGCTGTCAGACAAAACAGTTCAGTTTTTTGTTCATTCAAGTGTTTTAAGAACCATCTAGGGATAATAAGTGTTATTGACCTGTAGGTCCTTCTTGTGAGTCTCTGTACAATACTCAATTTTATTGAAACCAAATTGTGGAACTCTTGATCTCAAGTACTCTAAAGGATCACCTCAGTCAGGCCAGCGATGACACGTAGGACCCACAAGTCATTAAACTTTGTCATTATCCTTTTACGTGACTAATTATTTATGTAACAAATGAATTATTAATTAAATGGTGCTCATGTCATCTGTGAGCACAGTATCAAGTCTGAAATCTACTCAGGTCAATCCCTTCAACATGGTACATAATTGAGAAAGTTTAGACACCTACTGTAAGTGACCCTTGTCTCAAAACATGTAGCAAGAAGTGGCGGAGCAGCAGGAGAAGAGACACTTTGAAAATGAGTATGAGAGGACCCGAAAAGAGGCTCTGGAGAGGATGAAGCAAGCGGAGGAGAAAAAGAACGCAGAGGAGCGCAAGAGGGCGGAGGAACTTCGCAAACAGATGGAAGAACTGAAGCTGAGGGAAGAGGAGGTATTTAGAACTTGAACAAAGTATCTCTACTCTGAAAAATTATATTGCTGATGTGTTTTTTTAAGCATTTTCTTCTCTCAGGCAACTCGTCTAAAGAAGGAGCAAGAGGCTCTGCTGGTCAAGCAATGGGAGCTGGAGAAGATAGAGGAGGAAAGGAGAGAGGTGGAGGAAAGGCGAAAGAAGTCTGAGATGGGGTAAGGGAAGCTCTTTCTGCAGATAACTGATCACAAGTGAGATGATACCTCACTCTGGTGAGGTATTGGGTTCATTGGATATGTGTTCCACCAGGCATTTCTTGATCCGTCAATATCGTGCTCAGCTGAAGAGGAGAGCCCAGCAAGTGCAGGAGGAACTGGTTAGTCTACTTCACCCTCTTTTGACACAGTCTATTTTTCTACATGTAATCCAACTTGCCTGGCTTTAACCGCTTCCTTGAATTCCTCTGTGCCCACCAGGAGGCCGACCGTAAGATTCTGGCAGCCTTGCTGGAAGGACAGCAGGAGGACAGGAGGATGGAGACTGCACGGAGGGAAAGGGCCATCGCTGACGCTGCCTGGATGAAATGTGTGATTGAAGAGCAGCTTCAGTTGGAGCGGGAGAGAGAGGCTGAGTTTGACATCCTACACAGGTGAGCACCAAGATTCAGTAAGCTCTGACTCTGCAGGAAGGGACTCCTGCTTCTCCTCAAATACAATGTCTCCTCAAATACGTATATCATCCATTTTAGAGAGGAAGCTCAACATGTGTGGGAGAAACGAGAAGCGCAGTGGGAGAAGGAGAGGAGAGCCAGAGAACGGCTCATGCAAGAGGTGAATTGGTTTCAAGTCAAAATGAAACTGTGAGTGTAATTCAAAAAGATATGACTACTAAACAACAGAGCTCTTTTCAACTTCTTGGAAAGGTGCTTGCGGGGAGACAGCAGCAGCTGGAGCTGAAGGTGCAGAAGAACCGCGAGGCTCAGGAGGAGTCCCTGAGGAGACGAGAAGAGCTGATCCAGGAGCTTGAGCTGGAGAGGGAGATCAGACGACGGGAGATGGTGCAAGAAGAGGGCCGCAGGACAGCACGGATGCAAGAGATAAATGCTCAGGTCAGCACGTAGTACAGTGGTGTGTGTTTTGCGTTTTCATAGCACTTTTCCACACAGCAAAGTTAATCATTGAGAACTTAAAGAAACCCAGTCCGAGTCTACCTAAAGTTGTTTGTGTGTTTATACTGTAGGTGGAGCAGCAGCACCAAGAGCAGTGGGAGGAGCAGTACAGGATAGAGCAGGAGGAGGAGGAGGACAGGGAGGCTCTTCGAATCCAGGAGGAGGAGCTGAGGCTGGAGATGCAGAGGATGGCCAAGAAAGGGCACCAGGCGAAGGTAAAAGATTAAAGTCAAGCTGATGATGAAACTTATGATCCTGAATGTTCACAAAGTTCCAAAATGCCCTTTAATGTTAAAATATGCTTGAAACTGTCCCTTTCAGATTCACAGCAGACCTCGATCAGCCTGGACATGAGCAACCTGCAGGACTGAAATCAAAACAGAATTGTGAGATGTATATTTTTCTACATGTGATTAGCTTTAAAGGATAGTTTCACATTTTTTCAAGTGTGTCTTAAAACATTACTCAGATGCCTGTATGTAA
Source organism: Macquaria ambigua (assembly GCA_008360985.2). Lineage (NCBI taxonomy): Eukaryota > Metazoa > Chordata > Actinopteri > Centrarchiformes > Percichthyidae > Macquaria > Macquaria ambigua. Next base: position 216,613 of record VMKM01000656.1, on the reverse strand, counting down.
ATCTGAACAGTTAGTGGTTAATGCAATTGGTTCCTTTCTAACATGATTGCAATGTAATAGATGGGAGTTAAAATTCACAGTCCTTGTTCCATGTTAAAATGTATTCTAAGTTCAGCCAAAGCTGATGTGAGGCATCAGCTGTTTTCTCTGACAGTGTTTTCTTGCTGAGCCGCAGTGGAGGAACAGTAACTCAGAGGGAATTTCATACTAAAAGGAACTTTGGAAGATACCCCCTCGATTTGAATAACTCTTTTAAACTTTCAAGTACATTTTTGCACAGATCAAGGACGGTGAATTTTGTCCTCCTTCTCTCACATTGGAACCACGTTGTGAAGGGATCTTTTCACAGCCGGTATGGAGAGGATGAACAATGTCATCAGCCAGTAACTCTTTAAATGTACTTTGGACATGTGAGTTTTGTTTTAAGACAGATTTGAAAAAATGTGAACCTACCCTTTAATGCCTTTTAAAGAATGAAGCCTTGATGTAGGTTATATTGTGCCATCTTGATGTTAATATTTTAATGCTGGTTGTTTGCATATGTAGAAAATAATTGATTTTTGCACTTTTAGAGCTGTATATTTTCTATCCTGAATTAGACTGTTTTTAATAAAACTATTCTAATAAAATCAATTCAGTATTTTGTGTTAAGGTAACGAAAAGTGAAACATGATAAATAACCACAACAGGCTATAGTTATAAATTAAGTTTATTTAGAAAATAATTATTTTTCCAAAGTGCAACTTTACAGCTGCATCACGTACATCCCTGCACTCCATTCAGGTACAGAGAGGGACATTACCTTGATCAGGTTTCAAAATGACAATGAACTCTGAAACACTTGGCGAGGATGAACGTTGGGTTGCACATTTATACAGTCTAGACGTTCTATCCCATATGTTGCACATTAAATACAAAACTAGCAGCAACGGAACAGAGCACGAAACACATGGACATACACACAGTATGGTTATTAGCTCTGAGTAACATCACCAACACTGCAATGGCACACAAGACCGCAGAATACAATGCTGTGTGGAGCCTGTTAGAAACACACCAAATCATTTTAACTTAATACAACAACATCTTGGCGCTGGTGAATAATATAACTTGGCCCCTGAACAAGTGTTATTTGCATTCACTGACTTGACAAATGGGGATACACAAATAGTGCACTGCAGGCTGGATTACACTTGGACAGGGGACAAACCATATAAATAGCTTTTTCGATGCAACAAACATTATCACTGCAGAGCTACAAAGTGTGCATAAATGAAGTTCCCAACATTAAATGGAAGTTAACTAAATGGTCAATTTGTTTTTGAAGATTAAACGTTACAGTATGATGATGCTTGCACAGTGCAATTAATGAGAGGAAGCTCCTTTAGCTGTAAGAGTGTTAGCGATAGCATTCAATGACAGTGGATTCATGACTCATTTATGGCTTTTCAGCATCCATGTCTGGCTTTGGACTGATAACAATAACCACTATCATCATGTGCATTTACTGTAATGTGCGTAATTCCATCTCTCAATAAAAGGTATTTACATTATGGACTGATTCAAGATTATTGGTAACTAAGAGTGAGTTTTACTCTAATTGTTAAAGAGTTATCTAGAAACCATTACAGTTCCCAGGCCTGCTAGCTGCTGCATCTTGTCTAAACGTGATTATTATTTTACCTCAAGAGAAATTGTGCTATCACAACAGCTGGGTATCCCTAAGTAAAGTTGATGACTTTTTCCCTTAACACTCAGATTTTGTTTAGAGTTGGCTTTAAATATTGTCAATATTTATTCATAAATTAAAAAACAATGCATGCATATACCACAAATACAAAAAACAACAAAATCATTAAAAATATATATAAGAACAAATCTGAGATGCTGACGGCTTTGCAGCCGTGTAAGTGCTGTTAGTTGGTATTCTCCTTTGTGGTGATGGTGACAAGCTGCTTGGCTGCCTTGGCAATGTCATAAGCACATTGGATGACCTGCTGGGTGACCAGCTGCATGTCCGGTCCCGGGCAGCCCTCTGAAGGCACCGCCTTCCTACACTCGCTCTGAAGCCGGTACGCACTGGAGGTCAACAAGCGCAGAGAGCCTCTCACAGTCTCTGAGCGTGGCTTCTGCAGAGGAAGGATAAAATATCTTAATACTAATGGACAACAGATTTGTGCAGAGAGAGGCGGTTTAGTGCAGATCCTTTAGAACCACATTGACCTCTGCTGGCCTAGGACTGAATCTGGCCAGAACCTACTTTGGTTTGTCTACCATACTCTCTTTTCTTTTAACACAATTGCACACACTGTATATTTAACACACAAGAATACATACATTTAGGAGAAATTCATTGCTTTAATTTGAGTAAAGAACCAAGTAAATTAATGCATCAGGAATTTGGCAAATAGGAGTATGCACGCACATCCAGACCAAAGAGGGCAGGTGCTGAGCCGAAATTGAGCAAATCACAAAATAAACAAACACTGCAGGGCTCCAATGTCCACTATTTATTGCCAAGATTGGTGCAATAAATAAGTGGACATTGGAGCTCTGCAGTGTGCAAGCTGTTTAATTGTACATTACTTCAGAAATTGTCACAACTGACAACATGCATTTGGACCTTGAAACTGGTATTTGTGCTTTAAATACCTTCAAAATAATAAATAAAAAACTACCTGACTGACTGATCCATTCTCTCCAAGCAAAATATTAACAAACTTGTTTCCATACCTTGGGAAAGAGGGCAGCCATTTCAGTTACAGCCACATGTATTCTTTCTGAGCAGGGTATGAAGCTGTGAGGAGAAGAGATGTTTCGATGAGTTCAACATATTGATGTCACATTCATACAAATCTCAAAATTATAGAAAGAATATTGATAAAAAATCAATTATCCAAAAACTCTTACATGCAAGTCAACTTACAGAGTAAGGTACTGTCTAGTATTCACAACACACTGTGCATTATCATCTTCAACTTCAGGTTAACATCAACCAACAGAACATGCTATTTAACAGACACTTTTAGCATTGTAAGTACAAGGCACTTTTATTCTAAAACACATTTTTGTATAAAAACACAGTAGAAACAACATCAACCTGAAAGATATGTTACATCAAATACACTGTCACCTAAATATCAAAAGCAAGTCACTGCATAGGTGCAACGTCATCAACCAGCTGAAGCAAATTCAAAGTCAGTGCTTGAAGAGAAATGAAGGCAACACATTCAAGCATTCAGTAGCACATCAAAGAAAAACAGACCACTTGTTAGCAGGTGAGACTGAAGAAAAAGGGTGAGGCAGAAACTGTGTGAGGGAGAGGAAAATAAAACTGTGCCTGGGAGGCAGGGACAGAGGCCAGAGTACCAGGAGGTGGGGTCAGGGGACCGGAGGCTGAGCGGCTGAAGGGGAGTGGGGGCCTTCTCGGCCCAGGGCACCAGAGTGCTGAAACATCCCAGGCTGTGCCTGAGCCGACGCACACCTTCACGCTCACATGGTCTGCTCACAGGGGTGAGGGACGGGGGCACCAAAACAACATCATAGCAGCGGAGCAGAGTGGAAGTACAATGATGGGGAAGAGTGAAGATAACAAGACAAAAAGGGGAAATGATAGGAGATAAACGCAACTAAACATAACAGAATAATAATGAATGTAAGAGGAACTTAGGGTTTAAAATGGAGGAAATGAAAGCAATGAAACAGATGCTACACTGATAAAGATCCTTTTCTCTTCAGATTCTGACCTGTCATGTTTGTTCTCCTGAGCAGCTCGCAACAGCTCTTGGATATTCTTGGTGATCTGCTCGGTTTTGCGGATGACGTCCTCTGTGCTGGGAAGTGTGGGGTCTGACTCCATCTCCAGATCATCCAGCTCAGGGATAGAGCTGCCCTCCCCCAGCCAGCCGCTGCTCCTCAGCCTCACCCTCCTGCACAAACTGCAGAGGGACATTCAGAAGAAAATCCCAGCTTATTGCTTTTATGCTCTCAAGACAAAACAGCACATTGTTTCACTTGAAAACCCTTTTTAAACTGTATTTAGGAGTCAGAAAGGCGTCTTATTGTCTTTCCCTCGTCACTTAGTACAAACCATCATTCTGGGTGATGCTCTTACCCTGAATCATCCATCTCAGAGTCATTGAATGTGTTGTCATAGTCACTTTCTGGCATGCTGCTTTGCTTCTCTAATTTCGAGGCCTAGAAGGAAGAGAGAAGGCAAAAAAACTGATAATGTGTTTTGCGCAAGACGACCACGTCTCTGACGATACAAACCAGAAACAGCTGTGGTGAAATCAAAATTTCACTGCTACGTATCAAATTCATCGACAAAGAACAAAAACACACAGTATATTGTAAATGTACCCTTTTCTTGTTTGCTGTATGACACATTGAAATATAAACAAGTGAAAGCGATGCAGATGACTCTGAGTGAAACAAGCCAATAAAGCTGTGAAGCAAGAGCACATAATTAATTTAAAGAATTCAATATAGGATTAGTAAAACAGATTACGAAGAGTTCAGATAGTTTATACACATCAGTATGACATAATCACTAATGCTGAATGAACAAATCATATTGGATCATTTGAGCGACTATAATCATCATCAAATGTGACAATGTGTTAATTTGTGTATGAAAACTTTTGAACTCCTAAAGTAAGGATGGGTGGCTAGAAACATTACATCAGAACCATGACACAAAGGCTTTACTCATTCTCCAAACTAAAGGAAAGTAGACCCCAGAGGATCATTGTTTGAGGACGGGAAGTCAAGGTTCAGATGAGTTCATAAATACAACTAAATCACACGCAACACAACAGGAATGCCGTATCTTCACACCAGACAGGGTTCACTGTGATCTGAGAGGTTCGCTATAACTTTACTTTATGCAGATTCACTATCAGACTCAAAGCTATATTTATAAAACAGGAAGCGGAGACAAAAAAGTGCACTCAAGCCACACAGGACCTATTACACAACACGTTCACACCCTTTCAATCTATGTCCAAGAATCTAAACAAAATCCTCCTCTTGTATGCAGGACAAAATGCAACGCAGCACACATAAGCTTGCCGAATGTGATTAGCACATACTTGTTTAGATAAATCGTTGTTCTGCCTTAACAGAAGATAAATCTTTTTGTACCGTAAACAACTCCTGGATCACCAGTGTTTTGTGTGTTAATGGAGGAAGTGAGAGCATGCTGTTGGAAGCTCATTGTGCAAAATGGCCAAGCATTTGTTAGAGAGACAGGGTAAAAAAGGACGTCTCTTTATACTGAGAGTGTTTGAAATGAAAAATAGGATGAGTTTAACAACTCAAGAGGTATAAAATATACATTTAATAATCTAATTTACAAAATACTCAATTTGTTCCCCTTCTTTTTACAGACAGGTAAAATTGATTTTAAAATAAATTTACCAAACTTTGTACAATCAAACTTTCATCATCATCTGCTGCAGTTTTCTGGAGCAAAGAAAAAAAGCATTCAAATTAGCAGGTGCTGCATCGCAAGCGCAACTTTCTGCTCAACGTTCAGCAGTCAGGCAGAGGTTTTGCCTTCACAAAACCACACTGTGGTCCAACTGTTAAACCGCGCAATGAGGATGATGCTGATGAAGGCAGGTATCTGACGGTGAGGGCGGCCGGTGGAGGGGTGGCTCATGCAGCGGGGCAGATAAAGAGCAGCATATGGAAGACGGGGAAAGATGAGGGAGGGGGAAGAGGTAGAAATGGTAAAGGGCTCCAAGTGGATTTGCTGCGTCCCACAAGATGTGGGCCGAGTGAGGATGTACTTAACCTTTTGAGCACTTTCGTCCTTCGACCAAGACAGGGTGGATGGAAATGAGGGGAGGGATGAAGAGGTGGTCACAAAAGCGCCCCTTTCCGTCTAAAGACAGGGTTCAAATCACATTTTAAGGACAGAGATTCCTTAAATTAAAAGTTATACAAACTAAAAAGCGAGATGAATGAGATTAATGTCTCTTCAAGCCTGTTGTGGTGTAATCGGATAATGCATATTGAAAATGGATTTGATGGAAAACCATATCTGTGCCATGACCATGACCATTAAGTTCAGGATTAGAAAATTATATTATTTTAGAGGGATGAGCTTAAGGTAAATCAAAGCTATGAAGACAACTTAAAAGAGTTTAGTTGTTTTTATAGATCATCCTCCTACATTTATTCCCTGAGCTCACAACCATTTCCTTTCTGAGCTCAGTGTCTGAGCCGGGGAGTTAATCCATCGAGAGAAAAGTACCAGAAAACTGTGATTCATAGGCTCAAATTTAACTGCATAAATATCTTATTTGAATCAAAGAGAGAATCCAAACAGGTGAGAAGATAAAGTGAGTTTGTGAAATTATCATGCATTACAAAAACACAGAGTATTTGTATGGTAGTTTTAATACTTCATCAATATAAAACACAGTACAAACCTTCAAAGTAAATCATTATAAACAGCATCTCCACTACGGTTTGTCTGACAAACAAGCAGCTATCCAGTAAACAACAGATATATGCAGGATAATGGTTTTGAATATGTATCTGGACAAGATGAGATGTGACTGGCTTTGTTTAAATGCATGGCGTTGTGCTTTTTGATGACTGTCTTTGATGCTGCAAAAACTACCCAGTGGCAAATGAGGAAGGAAAAACTTTTTTTTTTTAATTTAAAAAAAGGCAGAGAGAAAGGTTTGCAGACAGGGTGAAGACATGAGGGAAAGTCGTGGAAACAGGGCAGTGGAGAGGAAATGGCAAAGGGGAGCAGGGAACAGGTCTTACTTACATGAGGTAGGAAGGGTTGCAGGGTGGGGATACCCTCCTCTGGGTAGGGAGTTTCCCCTTTAGGGAGATAGGGCTTCAGGCCTGAGCCGGTCTCATACATAGACATGGGCCGACTGGCCCGCGCAGACTGCCGGCGTTTCAGGGCTGAGGGGCTGGAGGGGTCGGGGTAGTCTGAACCGCTGGGGATCTGATAGATATTGGTTGGGACCTGCCGCCTGAGAGAGGTGTTCTCGCTTTGCAGAGAGTGCAGCTGGAAGAGACGGTCAGCAACACACTAAGAGGTGCTCTCAGCAAAGCAAGCTCTGTTCCCTGTTCTATCTTTACAGCATAACACAACAGCTTTCATCCCATTGTTCCTCAAAATATTTCAGTTATACTTTGACAGTTTGCTACTGTCAGCGTGCTTAAAGTCACTTTACTCTGCCAAGGTTTTCATTTGGCAGGAATAAAACACATCTTTGTGAGTATCATATTATAAAATTTGAGAATCTACCCTTTGAATTTTTGTTATTCCCATGATGTAGAAAGTTCAGCCAATATGTGGATGCCGCTCTTACAAAAATAAAAGTTTATGTCACCAATATATATACAAAATCTGAAGCTGCTTGCAGAGAAACTCATGTCTCGTGGCTATGAGCTTACAGAAAGCTGGAGCTCAAGTATTAGCGGTTAGAAACATGGCTGAGAACATTTTCCCATAAATATCATCTGATGTTCTCCTTCAACTTCCGTCAAGTTGACCATCAGTGTGATTGTTACTGAACTTCATAAAATCATCGGAATAACATGATTTTTTGCTTTGGGAGGGATTTTCTCTTGATCTAAAAAACAAAGGCAAAGCAAGTGATAAGCAAGCAAAGGATTGTTGCATAGGTAAGCAACACAGGTGCAGTTTAAGTCAAAAGATGTAGCCACAGTTCAGACGGATTGACTAAAGAATCATGAGAGGATAAGAGGCATCCAAGAATGAACAAAATCAAGAAGATTTTGTCAAGGATATAACAGTTTGGGTGAAGAAAAAAACAGCCTTAATTAATGCAACTACTTGCATTTGGTGCAAAGTAAATGGAAGATCTTGTGCACTGGTCAGAAAAAGGAGTATAGTTCAGTTACTAACCTCTGCCATAATGACAATGTTTGGTAAAGGCTGTCGTTCCAATTAGAGTTGAAAGAAAACTACAATCGCAATATGGTGTGCACGTCCTTTGAAATTAGCATTAGCATTTTAAGACTACTACAATATGTCATCACAAGCCACATGTCCTGTTGTCTGCCTGTTCTGTTCAACCATAAGCTAACACAACACTAATTCACATCATCAAAAACAGTACAGTACGCTACAGTGCTGCATGTCTACTGCAGGGGAGAGTCACAATGACCTCTTGTGTGCAACCGAGAGTCGCACAAACAGAATTAAGGGAGACAAACAATCTGCATGCTCCGTCCAAACAGCCAAATTAAAGCAATTTTAACATAAGAATGAAAAAAATTCAACCTCACTGACAGAGGTTCAGTTAAACAAAATAAGAAGCTGTAACATGCTTTGAACATCTGTGGCCAAAAATGATCATTTTCAAAAGAGTTTGGATTTAGCGAGACATACATTGCTAAGTTGAAGCGCATTGCATACATTTGTGCAGAATCTCAAACCTAACAGTGTCACATCTATAAATCAGCAGTTTGATGTAACAGAGTAACACTTATTCCAGGTTTGTATCAGCTGAGGAGTGTGCTCTCTAGGAAATTTCTATGAAATGTGACCAACATGTCAAACAATAAATCCACATGTACTAAAGGAAATCATCCAAAAACATTCTACGCAGTAAACACAGTATATGTGATGAAGCAAGGCACACACATACAATTTCAGTTAGTCACTATGTACTATGAAGGGAGTAAAAATGACTGTCAATTACTTCATGCTTTTTCTTAAAACATGCTTGTTAGTAACATTAGACAGCTTTAACTTCATTTATTACAAAAAAGGGGGACTAAACTGCTTTTGTTATTAACTGGAGCAAGGGTGCATTTCTTCTTCTCAAATCCACAAAACAAACACACAAAAAGAAAATCTCCAGTTTACATTCAAGCTTTGAAATTGAACATGCTGGCCAAAACAGAGGGCGGACCAGCAGGGTGTCGCAGCAGCCTTATCTTGCAACAGAGCATTCCTGTTCAGATAACCTGGCCCTCATTACAACTCACAGGCTGGGCCTCCACACCAGAGAGCGGTCGCTGCTGGGCAGGAGAAGAGCTCTGCTGACCACTGTGGCCCCCCCTCAGTCCGGCCCCCGGTGTTAGTGATCTTATTGGTGGATCGATGTGGATACCTTTTTCTGCATCAGCCTCAGCTCATCACTCAGGTTGTTGTTGGCTTTCATGAGGTGCTGGATCTTGGCTTCAGAGGCAGAGAGCGCGTTTTTCACCTCCAAGTATTCTTGCATAGTAATGGGGCCATCGGAGACGTCAGAGTCCAGGCTCTGTTGGAGAGAGCGTTTAAAAACAAAACGGTAAAGGCACCTGGAGGGAGACCGTGTCTTTCAGGGTTTTCATTTGTGAAAGCGATGCCACGATACCTTGGTCCTATCTCCTTTGCTCGAGGGGAGCTCTTGATCTGTATCCTCATCAGACGCCACACTATCGTAGTCAGGCTGGTCATTGTCCTGACTATCACTACAATGTCTGACAGCCACACTCTTCAGGATAAACTCAACATTGTCTGGAATGAAGGGACACAAATAGTTACTGTACATCTGTGCTACACTTCAGCGTCAGTAAGATCTTGGAATAAAGTAACAATAAGATGCTGACCTTTGGGACTGGCTATTGAATTCCCTTGTTGTCTGCGCTTAGCATCACTTAATATGTCAATCACAAGAGTTGCAAATTCATGTGCATTAAATCTTGCGAGCTTCTGTCGTCCCTAAATAAGAAAGACAAAGTCACATCAGCAGTATATAATCTAACTTCACAGTAAAGATGTGCAGAGGGAAACAAGAAAGTGTTTGCGTGGGAGTTCTGTAAAGCTGACTTGCCTGGTTTCGTGTTGATGAATACTCTGGATTCACAGGAAGGAAAGGCACCACCGTTGTCTCCGTCACCAGGGTGCTGTGATTCTGTGTAGCCAGCCACACTACAAATGACAGGATGAGAATGAGATCAGTGGTGTCCGGTTCAGAGGTGTGAATATAGCTGCAACACCAGAGGAGGTTTTAAAGTATCAAGGTAACACACTTTACCTGCATCAGTCTCTCGTCTGTCCACCTCATCATACACATCCATGGCCAGCTCCTCGAATAAATGATTACTGAGCTGCATGAAAAGTAGGAAATTACACTTAAGTCAGACTTAAGTAAAGGGAGAAAAGAGAGCTCGGCAGGGTGAAACTTGATCACTGCAATACTTACAGACTGCAGTTTCTTCTTTGCTGCCTTGGCCAGTTCTGATAAATCTAAACTGCTGCAAACAAAAAATAACTTTCATAAACATACGCTAAGGAATCGTTAGGTCGACACAATGCACACTTCATTCTGAGTAATACTTACATGTTCCTTATCCGTCAAAAGAGAGCAATGAAAAAGATCAAATGTATCATTTAAATTGGAAACGGCACAATGATTGTTCTACAGTGGCTGTTCTGCGTGTTTGTAATTAAGAGTTGAAAGTTAGAGTTGTTTGGAATAACATTTTAATTATTTGCAGCAATTACAGAGTTTTTGGGTATGTCAACTATTTCACTCTGTTTCCTCCAACACAGATAACAGACGCTGCAGCGATCTCAGCGGCGTGTCCGAACAGGCCTCAGAGCAAACTATAAACAACAGCCTGCCTGTGCTCACTTTGTTGGCTGGATTCAAGTTAAGCCCATTCGCTTAGACACACGTTCATTCAAAGACAAATCACTTAACATCGACTTAGATCACGTTGACTTACAGCTTATGCTTTCTTACCTGTCAGCCATTTGTGGAACAATGAAGTGCTGGCCGTTTTTATGATCTGAAAGGAACGACAAGAACGTTCAGGATGACTGCCAACAACATCATCGATACTTATGGGAAATGTAAACACTTTCTATTAAGATTTTAGATATAGTACATAATAGGTATTAACAAAGCTAATTAAATACAACGAGCAGTTGTTTTTATCTGCTTGGGAGTGCCACATGAGTGAAATCTATACCAACTGAAATACTTGAACAATTTCTCAGTCACTCTTCTGTTTGTCAAGTCAAAACTATCTTTTACTCCAACCACACATGCACGTATTCTTTGACCCTCATAGTCATTTCAATTGCAGATCTCTCTCACTGCATACCTGGCTTTCTCCCACACAGGTAGAACGCCAGTCGATCAGTTAGTTCATACTGAACCTCCACCAGTCTATCTGCCAGGTCATGGTGGCCGGCTTCCCTATAAAGGCACATGTTAGAAAACGCTATATAAATACTTCAAAAGGGTGAATTACAGTATAACATTTTGTGTTTGAATTATAAAAGATTATTGAAAAATAACTAACCTTGCATAGTCAATGGGAGTTTTGCCATTGCTGTCAGGGGCTCCGGGATCTGCCCCATAAACAGTTAACAGCTCAGCCTGAGATACTTGTCCTGCCTTTGCAGCTACATGCAAGGGAGTGTTTCCTTTTTCCTAGAGGAGGTTGATTACCATGACAAACCATTATGATCTAAAAATCAACAGAAAAGTAAATGCAAAGATGAATGTAAAATAAATAAAAATAAAGTAAATAATCTTACGGGGTGAAAAAAATTTGCTTGTGCTCCCAGGGATAGCAACCTCAAACATGTCTCGAGATTCCCAGTGCGTACACTTGAGTGAAGTTGCTAAAAAAAAAAAAAAAAAACATTACTACGAATTAATAAAGCTTAACAATAAATAAAAACATGTTTTCTCCTAATCACTGTGAGCAGCCATTTCTCCTCACCTTGCTTAAATCCTTGGCTGTTGAGCTGTCTTCCTCCCGGCAGGGCATGCGATGGACGAATGCCAGCATTTGATATTTGGCTTTTATAAATTCTGATTTGTTTGGGCTTTTGGGACAACGTGAAACATGGAGGTGCAAACAGAAAGAAAGAGGCAATTAGTGAGTCAGTGAGTGGCCCATGCTAAACTTGGAAGTTCAACAATGAAATGTTTTGTTTATTAAATTGACATCTAGTAAACAAAAGTACTCCGTCATTATCTTAATGACTCACTGCAGTTTGTCCTGAGGGTTGGCCTTGCGTTTTCCACTCATCACAGACGCAGGGTCCAGAAGAGAGTGCTCCCATATTGAATTTGCACCATTGCTGTATAATGTCTGAACCATCTAGGGTGAAATGACAAAGAAAACCTGTAAAATGTGTCCCATCGATTTTAGACTGTAGATTGCCGACTGGCTGTTAACAGTTCCCCTCCTGAACAAACATTTTCTATATTTGGACAAAATCAATACACCTCAGTGGGATCTGATGTACAACTGTTGTCAACAGATTAATCCTGAGCAAAGACACAGGCCTGCTGAATTTAAAACTGCAGTAATCCAGATTGTGTGCAAGGATAACGTGATCCTCTCAGCACTCATAAACTACAAAAAACATAACATCTTCACAGCCGAAAGTATAAAGATATGTAGCTTTACACAGGCAAATATAAATTTAACATTTTCCTGTGTGGGGTTATTACTGTACCTGTAGCTGCGTAGGAGGCCATGGTGTGTGCGTCAGGTGGCGGACTTGGGAACTGTGTCTGCCCAGACTTCGATGGACGCTGCAGCACTCATCGCAAATCAGCACGCCCCTGTTCACCAAGGCCCAGCGAGGTTCTGAGAGGGAAGAGAAAACCACAAAGTGAAAATCATGACACTCGCAGTGCTCTAATGGATGAATCACGACTGATTAAAGATGTCATTTAAGGAGTAGCTAAAAGTACAATATTGTATCCTCCACCTCAGCTTGCAGGTTTGCACTAGCTTTATCTGGAGACAGTCTAAGCTGAGTCAGTAACAAATGTATCACAAGTCATCTCCTCTCTTCACATTCAGTACCATTATTCAAATCACTGACATGCTACTGTAGGTCGTAGCACCCCACTCCCTTTTCTCTGTTCCTCACTGACTGGACCCGGAGAAACTCTTACTTATGGTGTCAAAACTATTACAGACAGGCGCTTAAACCATAAGGCTAACGATATTCTACATTTTTCTTATTGTCAACAAATCCCAGAAAATCAATTAATAGACCCTACCAACAAGTATTGCCTGTGTAGCCAAAGCCTGATACAACTTATTGTTCTGTGCCACATAGACCTCCACCCTTAGAAATAGAAAAAGCTATTAAAAACACAACAGTGAACCACACGGTTGTACTACTGTAGATGTACTATCATTAGATGAACTTGGGTATGGCCCACATACACCGTCTTGCTGACGGAAATACTCAGTAGAGAACCAAATGTGGCTGCAATTAGTCCCTAACAAATACACTAATTCGTTCTGCTTGAGTAACATTTGCTGAAAACTAGTGTCCAGCTATTTGTAGGAAATGACTGATCCTTATTAAAAATTAGATTTTTGTCTTGACATAAGGCACAACAACTATTACAGACTGTGAAGTTCAGGTTAGACCACTGTTAAACCTTTTAGTATCACAACATGCCTCCCTCGAGAAGGCTTTCAGACCGCATGCAGAGAAACACAATCTAACCAGAAGAAAGAAAGGAAAGGAAAAAGCCAAACCCCAGTGGGCAGTAACAAGGGTGGCCATAATAATAATAATAATAATAATAATAATAATAATAAGCATTTAAGGCCCAGGTTTAGGTGAAGCCATGCATTGTGTAAAAAGGAAGTGAAGACTAGTTGTTGTAGGTGGAAGCACCTCGACCTTATTGATGAGTAATAGAGCAGCTTCCTCTTTCAAAACAATGTAAAAAAAATAGCAGGCAAATGCTTGACAAGTGCTGCATATTCAGGAAATGCATGGTGTGAGAAATTGAGGCAGAATGCACTTACAAGATATAGTATACGCTGTGACCAAAATAAATATGTTTACTTAACCTTGACCTATTTACCACATCTAAAAGAAGTGTCATAGAGTTGTGCCGTCTGCCATTTATACCGAGACTCTTCTGACAGCAAACATCTCGAGACCAAAAATACTGTAAATTCATATGACACTCTGATAGCCAATGAACTGTTAAGCAGATTGAGTGCCTGGCTCTGTGACAGGACAGACAGTGAAGACTGTAAGCGTCTTAGCAGCAGCTGAGGTGTAGGAGGAACAGCTGCAGGGGTTGCTGGTCAGATTCTGGCACCTGGTCCCCAGTTTTCAGAGTCTCCTCCTAACGTACTCTCCACCAAGACCTGCGAGTTGGTGCTGACATGCCTCTTTTACCCTTTCCTTTCCTCAACAAGTGCTGCTAAATTTAATACCACATCTTGAAACTCTAAAAATATTCACACCCAACAACTGGTAACAGTTGGACAATCCAGGCCAGCTGCTGCGGAGACCTGAGGGGTTTAGCTAGTTTGAATGACATGAAGGAAGACAAAGTACTAAAACTTGACTAACACTGAATATTTAGCATTCTTGTTATTGTTTTTCTTGATTTTTATTGTGCAATAGACAAATAACCAGTATTTCTAAAAAAAAAAAACTCATGTTCTGCTCTTACAGTATATACACCTACAATACAAAGTGGTGCCACAATAGAAAAAAAAGTCTTCTGCATTTAAAGCATGCAGTCAATTCACTCTGCATCCTGTTTTGCTTCCTGTTCCTGTTGAAACACATCATGCAATTTCTATATAAATGGGACTTCTGAAAGTACCTCAAACACAATGCAACTATTACTTATTCAGCTTTCACAGAAACATTTGACTGTAAAAGCTTAATTCAATTTTTCTCTCATCCCTAATACTATTTAGATCAAACAAATCTGTTAGAAGATGCTGGTATTGCCCTGGTGTCATATAATGGACACAGGATTGAGTTGTCCTCGGTATTTCATTAGGACTAATAAATCTGCTACCAATCACTGCAGATATCATAGTACATTGACTGATTCAATCTGAAAAAAAAAAATTAGATTTGGGTTTAGGATGTAAAAAAATTAATTTTTTTGCAATATCTTTTCACCAATCAGTATTTTTTTTTTATCCATATTTTCCCCACAGTTAAGATCAGTGGAGGAAAAAGCCATATAATTACTATTAGAGTACTTTCATTCAGTCATTCCTCATCAACACAATTAGTTAAATTCACTCACACATTGTCAACATGGGATGGGCTTCTCTTTTACTACCAGTATAACTGGTGTACAAAAACCACCATGACAGGAGACCACTGCACCCACTGACTTTTTATGAATGATGCAGTCATTCTAGTTGTTATTCAGACAAAACAGGGAGCTCACAGAGCAGTTTCCTGCTGATATAGGATGAGATTTCGTAATGGATGATTACATTTCAAATTGTCCGGAAACGTCTGCATGCCACAGACATTACTTCAAATATATATATATTGTTTGTTTTCTGTGACAGGAAACAAACAATATGTATGTTTGACTGTGACTGTGCAATTGTAATGCCAAATTTAAAGAAGCCTGCCTGATTATTTAAAGCAAGTAACGCCGGATGGAAACAGTAAAAAAGACAGCTGCTTCAGGTTTTCCTCAACCCGGGAGCTATAACGTTAGTGACCTGTCAACAACACTAACAACTTGTCCTGACTAAACAGTGCACTGCATATCTAAACTTACTATAAAGAAGAAAGCAGCGTGGACCAGCAGTGATAATCTGATTTAAGCCAGAAGAGTGAAGAGCAAGGCTTTGGTTTACTGAGCTTGAAGAACCAAACGCCAGTGAATAAATAAAGGCTAACAGCTAAACACTGCATGGATGGTCTGCATTTGCTTACCTGGGACATTGCAATCGGCGCAGAGCTCAGTGTTTCGCAGGCGTTTAGACATCCTTTGCTCAGGAAGAAATGCCTTTTTATAATCAGCAGAGTATTAAATCCGTTACGTTATGCTAACCATTGATTACTCTGTGGGGATGCCTTCCGCGTTAGCTAGACCTAGCTAATTAAAAACAATCAAAACAACGACCTGCTACTTCATTTAACTGTTGCTAGCGTTTGCGTTACAACCATTATAACGTTACCCCAGAGGAGTAAGGTACAGTGCTGCTTCCCTGCAAGTTAGCTGACTTAGCACCTGATTAGCTAACTAGCCTATGCCCGTTTGGTAGTTTACTCTTCAGTCTCTGGTAGACAGCAGACTACATAGAGCTAGAGCAATCCCAGTGGCAGCTGCGCCAGTGACCTATTCTGCTTGGGTCAGTGTGCCCAGGGTTAGGCTTCTCAGGAACATACCTTCCTGCATAGAAATAACGCCTTGTCTTGAATAAGCAAATCCCAATCGTGGCCCTGATTTTTTAAAGCTACAGTTAAGAATAAAACCTAAATACAACACACTGTTTGGTTGAGTTTGCTGTGGGTATGGACGGAACGGTACAGAACCTGTGAGACTTCTCTGAGGGCAATTAAACAAATCTATAACAGTAGGCCTGGAGGTGAGTTTGATCTATTCACCTTCGTGACACGGTAAAAAAAGTACGTTTTACAAGTAATAGGACGATGCTTACTGGATTTATTGGATACGCATATTAATATCACCACTGTAGTTTTACATAAAATAACGAGAAAACAATATATCACTAGTATTACACAAGTGAGGTCAGCCTTGAGGCAGGATGGATCAACAGACCCATGTCCTATGTATCCCTATGTATCCTCAGAACAGCATCAGGCACCACGCAAGCATACGTTAATATAGCAAACCGCCACAGGTTATATAATATCACTTGTGATTAACATAGTTTAAAACTACCAAGTGTCGTTATGTACATCTATTACACAGTAGTATGCTGGCGGCAAAGTTTCAGATTTCCAACCTCCCAGTGCCTCCCCGAAATGTAAAAGCGCCGATCTCATTTCGACGTTATAGGCATAACAGGCAATTTATTGTCTGGATGCAACATTTACAGTGTTTATTTTGTTAATTATTTGTATTAATTATTTTACATGCCGAATGTATAAAAGTGTGACACGAAATCACGTTAATATAGGAGTTATATTTTTGTTTGAATGTTTCGCCACCCCCATGCGGATGTGTTGAATGGTTCCGTCCAACTGGAAGCGACTATCTTTTTTTTCTGAAGGCGATGGTTTTATTTACAAGTCGTGTTTCTGTCGTGTATCAACCAAATAAATAATCGTTATTACACATACATTTAGTTCTGTTTTAAAGGGGTTTGAAAAGCTGTCTTAATTAGATGGTCTTAATTAGATTGTGAGTCTATTTCTATATAGGACACCCCTGTCATTATTGGGCACTACTCCTGGCACTTCCTTGTTCAAAAGTTTTATTTAGGGGAAGGCTTGGGGAAAAGTTGGACACCAGTTTGGATATTTCGACGTTGTTGTTGTCAAATATGGATCATGTGGATACATGTTGGCATAACTAGCGTGTAGGTATCGCGGTTTTTCCCATGGCTGTAATTGTTAGAAGCTGGCTAACGTTGCACTGAGCGGCTCCACAAAGAGGAAGATGTCCACGGCTAACGTTAGCGAAGACATCAGAGTGAAGTTTCCCCTGCATTCCGCAGTGTGGGAGAATGATTACAGGAAACTGGAAGAACAAATAACGTTACCACAGGTTGGTAAAACAGTGAAAATGTTGCAAACCTTCACACTAATGCTTGCTAGCTAGATGAAGCCAGGAGTGAGCTGTTCAATAGCCATCCAGTTAAAGTAGGCCACTCGTGTTGACAGATGCTCCGTAGCGTCACACACAGATACCTCTTGAAATGTCTATGACACAATGTTAGCTATTCACCGATCAACAGGTTTGGAAGTTTTCTTCGTATATATTCCAGTACGGATTGATTGTTTGTTTCCAGTTGTTAGTATAGGCTACTAACCCAATTCATTGGATTACTCAAACACAATATATAATCTTACAGGATATGAGAACATAAGAACTGCCTTACCAAATAAATGTATAGGTCTGTGGTGTATTGCGCACCTAACAGGCTGTCATATGAATTGTGCTATTATTTTTCTAAAGAGTTAATAGTGGTGATTATGTTTACAGTTCCTCTCAAACAAGCAGCTGCTTAATCTAACAAATTAAGCATTACTAAGTATTACTATTTTTTACACAAGTACCTTCTTGAGTTTTTCCTCACAGTAACTCATCATAGTCAATACTGTGTATATAATTACTATGATCCAGTCACTATGATTGTTACTACCTAACAATGCTGATCAATAACATACACCTCAGAAGCATGACTCATATGAGGACTAGACATGATGCTCAGTCTTGTCAGTGTACTGACTACTGCAGTCCTATATCATTATCAGTGATGACCTCAATTAAAAGGTGTGAAACTATGACTATGAGTTATAATATTAAGGCCCTCAGCTACAAGTGAAGGAATATTACAAGGCCAGCACAACCTGCCCTTTTGTTCATATAACAGTGTGTCATGTCGTTACTGCAGTATATAGTCTAACTCTTTGATTTTCTCAGAATGACATCGAGGCTGTGGATCCCAGAGGTCGGACACCTCTGCACCTGGCTGTGTCGCTCGGGCACCTGGAGTCAGTGAGAGTCCTTCTGAGACATGGTGCTGAAGTGACCAAAGAAAACAGCATGAATTGGACAGGTTAGTTATAAAACTGGATGCTGCGATACCATGAATGTTTCCCTCACTTGTCTTGCAGACATGCTTTTCAAGGATTTGTGGGTTGTTTGATCACTTAGAGCCCTTCTCACATTAACCTGCACATCATCTGTTGTTAATGGGGTTTCTGGTAAAAATGCATATCCGCTCCTCCGACTGCAGTAAAACAGTTTCACTTTCCTTGGTTATTACCGTAATTGTTGAGGTTTTTTTAATGGATAGTTGCTGCTCCTGGGGAACAAATGCTGTTATCTTAAAAGGTTTAGTGGTTTGTTGATATTTGCCTGTCTCTGTGTAGTGCTGCAGGAGGCAGTCAGCACCGGAGATCCAGAGATGGTTCAGTTAGTGCTTCAGCGCAGAGACTACCTCAAAGCCTCCACTGCTCTGGGAGGAGTGCCTGAGCTGCTGTCAAAGATCCGCGAGGTTTTACTTTATACATTTTCCCAGTGTCTTGTCATCCATCTGCATGTGTGTGTCTGGAAATATTTACTGGCAAAGAAAGTAATTGCTCTGTCTATCTTTTCATCCACAGTCTCCAGACTTCTATATGGAAATGAAGTGGGAATTCACCAGTTGGAGTAAGTTCTTTTTTGTTTGTGGATATATATCAGAAAAGAAAGTAGACTGTGTGTGCATGGTAACCTGTTCATGTAGAACAGGCTGGTCATCTGCACTTCAGTATGCAAAAGAAAAGGGTATCTACAAGTGTTTTTGAATACTGTGTCCATCATCTTTGCCAGCCAAGAGGTGTCATCAGGCCATACAGGAAAAACTACATACCTGCCTCATGCTAGCTGAAGCATTTGTTTTGGTTTTGTAATGAGTCACATTGTTTTTCATGTGCGTTTACATTTCTTTCCATTCTGGGACATTCATGTGCTGTTGCTTCACAGTCCCTCTTCTGTCCCGGGTTTGTCCAAGTGATGTTTGTCGCATTTGGAAAAGTGGCGCCAGCCTGCGAGTGGATGCCACTCTTCTAGGTTTTGAAAACATGACCTGGATCAGAGGGCGTAGAAGCTACATCTTCAGAGGAGATGGTGTGTGTTTTGACTCTCTTACACGCAAAAAAAGGTTTTCTGGGTTCTCTTATGATTTGTACTCTTTCTGTAAAATGATTTAAGTTTATCCCTGACTGTATTTTCACAGATTCATATGCAGAGTTGATGGAGGTGAACCATGACGATGAAGTAGTTGACACTGAGCGCTTCAACATATCCCAAGAAATGGAGGATGTCACACTAGAGTCAATGCAGCCAGCTGAACAGGAAGTTGCCAAAAGGTTGACTACTCCTATTGTCAACACCTACTTGGACACCAAGGATATTGCTTTTGAGAGGCAAGAGTCACATCTTTTTCTGTGGTCCTTTTTCTCACAACATGCATAGATCTAACTCCACAGTGAAAGTATTTAATCTCATGGCGGTTTCACACTTGTTTTAACGTCATTACTCCCTGTGTAAACAGTGATTCCATCAGGCTGATTAATCATCATTTTGCACTGACCTCTGGATGATATTTCCAGTATCATTCTAGCATCTAATTGTCTAAAATGTAATATTTACACTGATTTATTCATTCAAAGGTTGTCTTACCATCAGTGATCACTTTGAGCATGTTGTGTAACCCTACAAACCAACAACCTCAAGTTACAATAGATATTAATAATGTGACCAAATTTAACTTGGCGTGTTAGTCAATAACATGAGGTAACATATTGTCATCATATTATCTTGCTAATCTTCATCTGGATCCTCAAACACAGGTGACGGTTCTACTTGACAGACAACTGTTGACCTATCATCTTGGATAATAGGCCTTTCTTACAGTGGACATTTTGACTTGTTAAACACAGGTGTAACTAATAACATTAATGACTCCATACAGGTGTTCAGTGTCGCAGCCTCGATATTCAGTGTAATCGCTCAGATGCATAGCTTATTGGAACACCTGAATGGAACTGAGCCATCGTTAATGTTATTATGTTACAGCTGTGCTTTTCCTGCTCAAGTCAACGTGTCTCACAACATGTGGACCTGTCACCATGGCTGATGAGAAAATAACTTCCTTATTGGAACTGAGAAATAGTTAGTTGAAGCTATGAGGAACATATCTGATCTAAAAACAAAACTTAACAATGGAATGCAACTCTGCTAATGCCTCTAAGATGAGAGAACAATCACAGATTAGTGCAAATAATTTAAATGCATTAACAGGATACTTAAAATATCCCATATCTATAGCTTATGGAAGTTATTCCGAACTGAAGGATATGATGGTGGGTTTTGCCTGTAACTGCTGTTTGTGTTTTCACAGGAACAAGTCTGGGATTTGGGGCTGGAGAGCTGACAAAACTGAAGTGGTCAATGGATTTGAAGCAAAGGTTCACAGAAGTTGTACATTTTTCTTTTTATCATAACTAAAGTGTAGTGCTACTTAAAAAAAAAAAAACTGTGGAACCCATGTATGATAGTATATGACATTAGATTCTGGTTGTTTTCTCAGGTTTTCAGTGTGAACAATGTAAATGTGGTAATCAGGACAAGGACAGAGCATCTTACAGACGAGGAGAAAGCCAGGATAAAAAGTAGGTGGAAAATATTACTTTTCTGTCCTTCAATATATATATATATATTGTCCAAATGAATAACAAACTTACATTTGACTGAAACTGAGTGAGAGTACTGAAGTTAGACTTTTTTGTTCAAAGGTGAAAGGAACATCTTGGAGTCTCTGCTGGGGACTGTGGAGCAGCACATAAGTGCACAAGGGGTAAGACGTGCATTAAATAAATTACATTAAAATGATGTATTTTGTTCCCACCTAGCAGCTGATTTGATACGAGTGCTCGACTTTATAGGACCTGACTCTTGAGTATGCAACTGCCACCAATCCCACTGCCATCACTCCAGAGGAATATTTTAATCCTGACTTTGAACTGGGGGACAGAGACATCGGCCGACCCATTGAACTGAGCATTCGAACACAGAAGTAAGAAATGCAGATTTCCGGCTATATATAGCTATAGCTGCGTCTTATCTATATCAAGAAAAGTAATAATATAAGAAAATATCAAGAGTACACATTTGAATAGCATTTCTTTAATCTTGTCTCACACAGGTTCAAAGGTACATTGTGGATGAGTGAGGAACATCCTCTGTCCCTCGTGGAGCAGGTGACCCCTATTATTGACCTCATGGCTCGGACCAGCTCCCATTTTGCGCGGCTACGAGACTTTGTAACCCTGAAGTTTCCTCCTGGATTTCCTGTTAAAATAGGTATGTGACATTCCTGTCAAATTTTATAGAAACACGCACATAAAGTTTTAGTCTCATCCCATGCTGAAGTCTGTTTTTACATCTAATCTGTGGTGTCTTCTCTCTTGCAGAGATCCCCCTGTTTCATGTGCTGAACGCCAGGATTACATTTGGTAATGTCAATAAATGCAGTACTGAAGAGGAGGCGAACACAACGCCAGCAGCCACACCAACATCCTCAGGAGAAGAGGAAGAAGCTGCAGGTAGGAATGCAGCCAGTTTAACCACTAAAATGTGACATATTGAATATTAAAATAGTTGCACGTCTGCTAAACCGCTTTTCTTTTGGTCTTCCTCCGTCCAGCACTGCCTCTGTTTCAAGTGTGTCCTTCAGTGTTTGAGGTGCCTGTCAGTTACCACCGTCGAGGAGGCAGCCGACACACAACCGTGTCCAACAACGACGAGGAGCTCTTGCAGTACGCCATCCATCAGAGTCTTCTGGAGTCTCGCAGAGTCCCGGGCCAGGTCAGAACAATTGTCACTTAATCAGCTCACCACACACAAATCTGTTCTCATCATTTTCCCCATGCTCTTCTTGATTTTGCAATTCGCTGCCTCCTTTAAATGCTCCTGTTGTTTGTGTCATTGTAGGAGGAGATTTGGGTTGATGCTGATGGGGAATTCACTGATGTAATGCCCAGTAGCCAGAGTGACAGGTAGGAACACAGGTTAAGGTTTGCTGGCATAGCAATTACACAATTACATGTGGTAAAAGGAACAGTCCTTGCTACTTGCTTCTCCTACAGGGATTTAGATGACGCTATATATCTGTTCACCTCTTGTATGTGTCAGCAAAAGCCACAGAACAGAGCTAGATCTCACTTTCTTCTGTCAATGTCATTCTAGGAGTATCCCAGAGGGGGTGCTAGTGGAATATGGAGACACCCCCAGCCCTGCCAGCTCCCCCTCCGCCTCTAGCCCCGACTCAGAGCTCCGCCTGGCCATGGAGCTCTCTGCACGAGCTCAAGCGGAAGAGGAGAGAATAAGGAAGCAGGAGGAAGAGGAGCTGGAGAGGATATTGCAGCTGTCGCTCACTGAGAAGTAAAAGGAATAGGAGGGAATGATAATAATACAACTTTTCCAGATTCAGAAGCAACCACCACACCTCAATTTACCTTCCTAACCACTGTAGTCATCTATGCAACCGCAGATTTCTTTCTGTAGCAGATCATTCTTGCACAGGCAATATCAAACCCTCGGTATCCAATATTTTCCAAAAGGTATTTTTGGTAAGAACCTTTATATATTTCTATCTCAGCATCTGTTTCCATCCTCAAGCTTAATTCATGGACTCTTTGAGATCATTTTGGGTCAGTTCTGCTTTTTATTTATTTCTTTTCTTTTCCAAATCAGACTCACAGCAGCAACCCACTTGTGTTGATCATATTGTTGTCCAGAGTGGGGTCAAATCAGTGTAATTAAGGTTCTAATGAACAAAAATACTCAAGGTGACTTATGTAGTGCTGGCACTCAAATGTGGCACTTAAGGCCCAGAGAACTGTTGTTTTTTCTATTATTGCCTCTCTCTCTGATTTTTAGAAAGCTAGAATGAAAACAGCCTAGCTCAAGAGAAAGTTACTAATACTGTGGCCCTAAAGGGACAGATTTGAGTGTTTTCACTGTGAAGTCTCCTTACAGAGTCACTTTGTTGAGGACCATGGACTCACTGAATAATAATAAATCTCAGGGTTCCAATTTTACACATTTTCCCTTCACTTTGGAATTAGTTTGTTAATCAGTTGTCGGAAATTGTAGCCTGGTAAATGTTTCTTTGGTGCGAAATGGTGTCACGCGTGCATATCTGCCATGTCAATATTATTTCAGAAAGTTGGGTTAATTGAGTCTAAGGTTCATAAGTAAATGCATTTTCTTGTACTTTGTGAATGTACACTCTACAGATGTGTCAACAAAAGCATGTTGCTGTGAGATAAACTTTAAATCAGCTGCATGGTAACCTGACATCTTTGCTGCAACAAGGATGGGGGTTTAACTTCCCCGGCGACAACATTTTCTCAGATTTCATGAGAAAATGACATATTTTTGTTAACCGTCACTGAGCAACTTAAAGCATTATCACCTCAGTTCAAAAATGCAATAGCAGAGACCAATCTGTCTGTGGATTTACAGCCGTCATGCAGTTAAGAAGCAGCCACACAACCAGTGCTGCAGAGATTATTCAGATTCCTAAAGGCAGTCTGTTAGCCTTTTGTAGCCACAAACAACGCTAGACCTCTGAGCAGAAGAAAAGACAGCACAGACTCAAAGATCAAGCATGCCCGCCATATGTAGGATTAGTTTCTTCAGCATGTGCCAAGGGATTGCTTTGCTCTGACAACGCTTTGTCTGGGCAAGAGGTGGTGACGATTTAATGTGGTGCCACTCAGACTTAACTTTTGAACAGATTTTTTAAAACATTTTGTAACTTCAAAACAAGATAAAGATGTTTCATTTGAACCAGGGTGATGCTGAGTAACATGCATTAACCACTATAGTTGATTTCACTGACAACCGACCACTTATCAAAGTTCTCTCTGCGTTGCTGCGTCTGACTTTCGGGGGCTTCAGCTGAAAAACTACTAATTATAACGATCAAGTTTCCAAACTGAACAGTCGACTTTAAAAAGGCTGGCTTTCATTAATTTAATGCAGATCTTTGTAATGCACCGTTCCAGCTGCAACGTTTTTTGTTTTTTTTTAATGTTAAAATTTTAAGAAAATATGTCGGTTTCGAAATGTTGTTTCTAAAATAAAAGCACTTTATTTCCATAAGGATTAAACGTGACTTTGTTCATGTGCTTTATTTACAAAAACAGCTGTGTACTTTTCTATCATGTAATGAGTTTAAAACCAGTTGGTTTCTTTACATTGTCAGGTCAAGTGTTAACCTCCTGAAGACAACGTGGTTTACCGGATTTATCTGCAGTGGATAGAGTTTCTGTTTGGCTAGCTGCTAAATATGGTCATAGTCATTCCAGTCCTAACATCTGCAGTCTGGATATAGCACATAATCGAAGGATACTGTCGGACAATTAGATTGAGCAGGATACAAAGCTACCACGTACTGTAGGAAGAGTCAGTTCTAAAAATACAATAGATGTTATTGTATGAATATGAATATGAATATATAGTGTAATTTAAAATGGGAGCCACTTTCAGTGAAAAGATTTCTAGTCTGCCTCCATCTAATTTAATTGAGTATTATTTTTGTTGTTTGTTCGATCAACCCAGTTCTCTGTTGGCAGTTCATCTGTAGAGCTCCTTTATCACAAAACCCAGTACAAAGCAGGAAATGGGCCACCTTCATCTGACTAATCAATCACAGAACAACAGGATGATATAAACCTACAGTTTTATTTCAGTAAATTGAGCAGATTTTCACATTTAGGGGGGAAAAACAGTCACGTCTTGGTATCGCTTGATTTAATCTGCAAAGAAGCCTTCATCAACATTATATCCACTGCAATGGCTCCTCTCTCATTTTGTAATCCCACTTTTGTTTGTTCAATGCTTGCAGGACTCTTTTTTTTTTTTATTTACAAATTTCCTTTTAAAAAAGGCCAATAAGACAAAAACTTAGCCTTAAAAGCAAACATAATACACCTACTCACAGCATTTCCTTAAGATTTAAAGTCATTATGTGTCACACAATCAAAAGAACAATAAAAAAAAATAGGCCAACAGTTAATTTCAGAAAATTGATGAGCAGATTTTCCCATTTAGAGAAGAAAATCTGAGCAAACTGATTTTATTTATCTGGTTTAACTGATGTAGATATAAGCAATGACAAATCTCTCACTTTGTAATCCCACTTTAGTTTATTTAAAGGTTGCAGGCCTCCAGGCTTATTGACCAAATGTCCCTCCAAAAGGGCAAATAAGACAAACACATGGTCTTAAAAGCAAACTAAATACAACTACTTACAGCGTTTCCTTAAGATGTGACGTCCAAATAAATAAAAACAAATAAAATGTGACACTTGTAATAGCCGAGATTACTGGGAGGTGAAATAAGGCAATAATTTATATCAATCCCATAGTAAAGAAATTACAGCATATCAAAATAGGTGTAATAGTCTTAAATGACCTGATTTCATAACAAATGAAACCCCAGTTAACATAATTGTGCTTGTGCAGTCTTGTAGCTAAGGTTTCAGAGCTCGGCTTCTGGTCCCGTCAGGAGCTGGTTGCGGTACCGGGGCTGAGCTCCTCGGTGCTCGGTGCAGGTGTCACTTTGAGCCGGGCGCGCTGCAGGTTTGTCTCTCGGTCTTTATCTCCATCAAGGTTTTTGGGACAGTTTCACCGACGAGACAGCGGTTTGTAGACACAGACAGCCATGATAATCATCAGCACCAGCAGCACCGCGAGGACACTCCCCAGCGTGACTGTGAGGACAAAAACACGAGCTGTAGCGCCCGATCACAGCCAACAACAACAACACAAACAGCGGTCTAAAATGATGGATTAACTACAGTTATTGGGTTTAATTATCATATTTCATTAGCAAGTAGTTGTCACTGTAGAATAAAGACA
Source organism: Macquaria ambigua (assembly GCA_008360985.2). Taxonomy (NCBI): domain Eukaryota; kingdom Metazoa; phylum Chordata; class Actinopteri; order Centrarchiformes; family Percichthyidae; genus Macquaria; species Macquaria ambigua. The sequence continues at coordinate 190,233 of VMKM01000656.1, read as the reverse complement.
AAAAGACGAGTTTGAAGTCTGTAAACACCTTACAAGAGCCTGTAGAGACTGATAGGCCTTATATAAGTTTCCACAGTCTAACATCAAGTCTTACCTAAATTCTGCTTCCGTAAGACCACATAAGCTCTCTCGGTCAGTCTGGAGTCCTCGGGTTCCCCGTTAACTAACACACTCAAACACATTATTAGAGCTGGGGGGATGAGATGCAGCATCTTAGCGGTGGATGCTGGAGGAGGATGATGGTGATGATGATGATGACATTGAGGCGTTTCTTCTTCCGCTGTAGGATCTGGGTCCTAAGGCCGTCGGGTTATTGTACTGACTCTTAGAGCTGAAAGGATTAGTTGATTAATCGATTTGTTGGTTGACAGAAAGTTAATTGGCAACTATTTTGATAAGAGATTAATCATTTAGAAAACACTTCATTTTACGGGTCAATTATTTCCTGGAAAGAACATGTTAGTTAGGCCTATAAAGAAGAGTAAATACGAGCAAATATTTATTCATTTGCTATTGGAAATGTTATTCTTTATTAATGTCGGATTTTGTCACATTTTTGCATCTTGAGCTGGGCTACTGACTCCCTGGGTTAAAGTAGCAGTTAACTGGAACTGATTAATTAGAAACTGGACACCGTCTCTATTTACACCATAATTAGTACCAGATTGTAGTTATTTCCAGGCAACATCCTAGGAAATTATTCTGAAATTAGGGACCAATTTTCTTAAGCAAAAGTTAACTAAAAATTCACTGGTTCTGACTTCTCAAATGTGAATATTTGCTGGTTTTCTAAGCCCTCTATGATAGTTACATTTATATTAGTAGTGGCCTCTTGAAAATTGTGATTGTGGCATTTTATTACATTTTATGAACCAAATGATTGATCAATTAATCGAGAAAATAATTGGCAGAGTTAGTTAGTTGCAGCCTTATTGACAATATCAAAACATGCTCGTGGTCATGTGGTGCTCATATTTGATTGCTGGTTGTAGCTCTGCAACTAATGTCTATTTTCATTACTGATTAATCTGCAGATTATGTTCTCGATTAATCGTTGAATAGCTTAGTCTATAAAATGAATGAAAACCCAAAGATATCCAGTTTGCTATTATAGAGGATTACGAAAACAGGAATATTCACATTTCAGAAGCTTCAACCAGTGAATTTCTTTGCAATTTTTGCTTAAGAGATGACCTATACGATTGATCGATTATCAGAATTGTGGCCAATTATTTTTCTGACAACTGACAATTGATTAATCATTTCAGCTCCAGCAGGTTGATAGGTTGAAGGTTGACCGTGGAAATACAAAGTGTATAAAATCTCTACTCTTACTGGTAACCATCAAACAAGCGTGAGGCCTCCATCACATTTCCCATTTCTGAAATGTCAAAGAGCAATAAAGAATAGATATAAAGGTCAAGCTCCTTGCGGTTATATCCTTATATAATTACTCTGCATGACAGATGTATATGGCCTTTACCTTCATCCTCGATAAAACTTACAGAGTGCACACCATTACAAACACTTATTGCTCTTAATTATATGCCAGAGAAGCTTAATGAGCGCTAGGAAATGTCACTCACGTTGGCCTGAAATTAAAACTGGAGGCTTCCTGGATAAATTCACCACAACAAGAAAACATTTCATTACAGCAGGAACTCAAATATCCTGTTTTAATAGGAAATCAGAAGGCATTTAAACTGAATTAAACAGATCTTTTTTTATTCTAAATAAATGTATTATAAGCATTATTCTGTGACTGCCATCTTTTATATCTGTTCCTGTAGATTCATCAATGGATTTGAACATTGTCACGACAACAGATAAATGGGAGCATTACATAACATAGTGACACAGTCATTACATCATGTCACACAAATAATTGTTGCACATTGTTTCACATTTCTTCCTACAGCACACTGAACTCCAAGGTGTTTATTAACACATCTGTAACTGGAATATTGAGTCAACTGAGAAACGTCAAACAAATCAGTTTTCCAAGTCTCATACTAACAATTTGAGTTCTGTGCTCTTGGGCTTTTGCAGTTTTATTAGACATGAAGGAAAACAGGTTTTTGTGCATGTCTTAAAATCAGGGCATATCGCTCCTGGAGGTGAACCCTGATTCAGACCGGTGCAGTCACCCTCCTGGAACAGATGATGTCAGGGATTTACTACCTGGAGTCATATTGAAGTGAAGCGATGAGTGTGTATGATCAATTATTTTGTACCAAAGTGAAATATTGCAGTTAAGATAACAGTTAAATTACCCTTTTCCTAACTGTTGATGACAAAGAGTGCTAATTTCAACCAAAATGTAACCTCCACCTTTCAGTCCTCTCAGGTGATGTTGTTGCCTTCCACATTTAGTGGATCTCTAAGACTTCCAGGTGTGAATATGAGCATCCTCTACACTGTGTTTGTACTATAACCAGACAGATACTGGATCTGTGATGCCGATACCGATATTTTAGAGTTTAAAAAAAAAAATCTAATAGCAATATATTGGCCAATCTTTTTTTTTTTTTTTTACATAAACACATAACATGAACAAACAGTCTTGATGCGAATTGTGACTGAGACAGACACACTGAACGCAACACTTTACAGTTGAAAAATCAAGTTGTCAGTGCTCTCTGGTGAACAAACTATGTGATGGAGACACTGTTTCTAAATGACCTCAAATCTTGTTTGACATTTGTAATTTCTTGTTTCTGACCGGCGACATGTACACCCATACCGATATTTCTGCAATAAGATAATATCTGCCGATGTATCGATAGCTCTAGTTGGTACTAGGGGTGGAAGATAAAGATAATCATGGTATATGTAATTTTATATCACAATACAAATCAGTGAGCAGGACTAATGTGTGCCAATATTTGATCTTTATATAATTTATGCATAATTTCGATGATTTGTCAGGTTATTCAAGTAGCTGTTTTAGCCATTAGACAAAACCTACCTGTCTGGTTATGTTATCTATAAACAGTTAGGATGATATATTTTTACGTCTTAATAATGGTCTAATATACCCAGACATATTAAAGGGAGAGGTACCATGGTATAAGTTTTGTCTCACGGTATAAGGTATATCGACATATGTGTGTGACAGACTAGCAACCAAAAACCACAACTGGCAACCTGTGTGAAAACTGAGGCCTGAATGTGAATAAGAGGGTCAAAGAAAAAACTACAATATACAGGTCTTCCTGCATATTAAGATTTCTCTCTCTCTCTGGTGTGAGTGGATTTTACAGGAGTAAAAAAATCATTCATGTGCAGAGTAAAGAATATCTGCAGGTGCACACGTAGCTGAGGTCAATCCAAAATGGAGTCTGTGGGCTGCAGTCATAAACAGTCACCTCTAACAGAGAATATCGATGTTCTCCTGACTGTTATGGGTAAAAGTTATGAATGCTTCATATACCGACTGATCTCTGTAAAACCTGAAAATTCCTCTTTTTATTTCCTCTGTATCCTCAGCACTTACTTATAGCTTCTGTACTGTGTTTTGTCAGGATTAATGGAAGCAGATTCAGTCATAACATATGCAGTATTTATGTAGCCATTCTTTCCTGAATGTACTGCGTGTGAAGCTGTTCATGTCAGGTAGAAAAGAAAGCGTCTATTTAGCAGTGTCTCTTTTATGTGTCTCCTGTGCTTGCCTGTTCTCTACTTCAATAGCAGTCAGTGATACAAAAGGTCTTTGATCTGCACGTCCATCAACCAGCAGCTCAATGGAGAATCATGTGTTCCAAATCACTTCCTACTCTCGTATACGTTCATACCTGTCGTCCTGATCGGGCCTGGCTTACCCTGGAATAAAAATCAGTTGAATAAGATCTGAAAGGTCACTGTTAGCAGGAATCATGTACTTGTGTGTGTGTGTGTGTGTGTGAGGGTTTGGGGAGCATTTGAAGGTAGAGGCTGCTCTATTCCCTTGTATGCTGATGGATTCTGGATATTGCAAATTAGCTTGTTAATTAGAATATCTAATAGAGGTGAGCAGCAACAGCCAACAGCCATTACAAAGACATGAAGACCACCATGTGGAGATTTACGAGAGCAAGTCTCTTATGTTTTCTCCCCAATTAAAAAAACAACAACACCGTGCCTGTTTTAATATAGATAGTGGAATTTAACTGCCTAAAATAATGTACAATGTTTTGTTTGTTTGTTTGTTCATATTCATGTTTAGCCTCCAGGAATGAAAAGAAGAAGCACAGAGATGAAATATGTAATGTATACTATAATTAATCTATACACATCTGACGAGTACATAAACCAGGTTGAAAAGGACTGAAAATCACACAACAATCATCACCTTGCTCATCACATTATTCTCTGAATATAAATAAAGTATAAAGCGCTTTTAGATAAGTTTAACACATGTGGCAAAGACACAAGTGATATTATGCTGCAAAAAACATATAAAGAGTCTGAAATTAGAGAGCGAAAACATTGGAGAGGCACAATATCAAGACAACCTTTACAATTTTTGTACATACAGTGTAATATTTAGGCAGATTAAGGCAAAACAGGCTATCTGGAGTTAAATGAAGCCATCAGATGAAGACCAAAACGTTCAATTTGAATTTGAAGAACCAGCATACTTACAGTTGTACATACTGTACTGTATCTCTTTCTATAATGTCAATACTAAAACAATACACTTAATTCACTCAAGATTTAAAAATAATTTTTTCTGACAACATAAAAACGGATGTGGTCTTTGTCTGAGTGCCTCACTTATCTCCATTACAAACACTTGTAGGGAAAAACAGAACAATTTTTAGCAGATATATCCAGCAGCTGGCATGAAATCCTATACAAGCACTGTATTACAGATCTACTGTGTAAATATTAAATACAGCATAATTTAGGTTTGGTCCCATTTCATCTCTCTCCTCGTGAGCTGAGAGGTAAAACATGTGTTTAGACTTAAGTCCAACAAAAAACACACACAATATCTGTTAAAATTGCCACATAAAATACAGCAGAGCTGGTAACACTTGGTGTGAAAAACATTAGCTGACATACTGTAGAGTATGTTGTCCACTGAATGGATAAACAGCTCACTGAATAAAGTTTTTTTATTACATGCAAAACACTGCGGCCATGATTATTCTGGGGGTGAAAAACTGTGTAAACCTCACTGTTGCTCCAAGTGCAACACTGGTGTTTCCATTGTTGCTATAGCTGAGCATGCAGAGCTGATTTCACCTAACTCTCACACAGAAAAGAGAAAATGGCCCCATGCAATAGAAAATATTTTCTGAATGTTACATATAGAAATACATGTTTTTATTTTCCTTGGCATATTGTTCCTGTGAGATAAAGACAGCCGATTAAGGGAAAAAGCAGACCATTATATAAATATGACTCCTACAACCGCACCACTGCAACACTTGAAAATGGCAACATGTGAAAGCTACATATACTGTCCTGGTGATGCAGGTAGATCTGAACACACACAGGCCATACAGTAAGGTTTGAGTATTGCTATCTCAGCTCCTCTTGGAATTACAAATTTAGCAGCATTTACCATTTTACAGAGTGTACATTGAGTGTGCAGTGAGAGTTGACATGTTCAACAGCAGGTAACAGTCATGATGTCAGATAATGTTCAGGTTCGCTCACAAATAACTTAAAACTGTGGTTTGAATAAAAAAAAAAAAAAAAAAACTACAAGCAGGGGATGAGTTTATTTTTCACGTGTTATGGTGTTTTTCTTTCTATGGCACGGTAGCCATGTTGAGGCTGTCAGCGTGGATGTCTGGTATGGTCCTCTCTGGTCTGAGACACACTGCCAACCTCTGTGGAAAGCGAGACAGTTTGAGGTCAATTTAAAGGAAAATGTGCATAAAAAAGCATTTTGCACACTTGTTTTGTCTCCCTCTCTTCATCCACTGACCTGTTTGAGAGATCCGGGAGTCCACACCAGCTTGTAGACCATGTAGATGGGGATCCACATGAAGGATGAGAAGCCAATGATGTATCCCACTGTGATGCTCCAGTCAGGGTACTTATAGTCAAACAGCGTGAGGGGCGGCGCTTTCAGGAATGAGCTCACTATAATATACTGAGAAGAGTTGGGATACATAACATTTCCATATATGTTAATGTAACTTTTGTATTCTTATACAAGAAATGTTATTGGGGAAAGGTAATATATCTGTCACACTTCCATACATTGTAAAAGAAATATATAAAGGAAGCCATAATAGTGTAATAATGCAAAACCAGAGAGATGGATGCATATAAGAGACAAAGATATTAAACTGTATGTAGAGGAGGGAAATTGACATTTGCCCAAGTGTTTTGCAATATACATGCTGTAGAAAAGGATTTTGAGGAAGATATTTCATGTAGAGGGTTTAATCTACAGAGAGGGTGTCAGCTGTTAGGTGACCGCGGCCTTCAAAGGCCACTGGTCCAGTCGTCTTTTGATCTTACACTAAGCTTTCACTCATGTCTTAGTCCACTACTGCCCATTGATCTCTGGATGACTTAAATGGATGACGCTTATTTGATCTTTTTAAAGGACTACATTTTAAAATATTATACATTTGAAAGAAAAGATCTTGTGTTTTTTAAATTAAAGTAACTGTTAGCATTGTAGATTTAGAGCCACTTGTTGTTGATGTAGGTCAGAATTCTTCAGATCTTACCGCTAGAAATGCTGGACTGATGGCAACCCAGCACACCCTCCAGAATAATCCTGGAGCTTTGCCCAGCATGGCCTGAACATCACTGCTAAATCTTTTGATACCTGAAAACAACAGAATAATAGTCAAAGTCACTTACAGTATTTGGTTTTCACATGCTAACAATATATTTGATCCCAAGGGTCATTTGTTTACATTGCAGATAAAAGAAACTGAATACCAGTCAATCGATAATAATCTCTTGTTTACCGTAGAACCAGGAAACTGCAATGGCCTCAAGGAAACCCACAGCAATAATGGAGCATCCTACTCCGAATTCCTCCAGCAGCTTCACCACATAGGCACCGCCCTGTCAATATCATTTTACACTGACTGATAACAGCATCACGCATTTTCCTCCATGTGAGCAACAGTCTGCAGTTTTTAATTCACTACAATGTATCCAGAACTACCTAAAACTTACAGTAAATGTGATTGAACATAATTGTTTGAACTAACGAGGGGTTGGATTTTTGTTCTATTTGGTTAACTAATTTAAAAATGTGAAAAACTTACATTTGTAAGGGTACTCAGAGAGCCCAAAAAGCAGACGACCACCAAGCCCAGAACAAAAAGTTCACGTCTGTGAGAGAAATGATCCGGGTATTCATCCAACACAGCAGTGATGATCGCCTCCAGCCCGCCAAACTGAAACACAGAGAAAGTTGAAAATATACAGTATTATATTGCAGCCTGTACATATTTCAATCTGCATAAGCCATTTGATAGATTTGGATGCTTTATGTCAGGTAAAAATACACATTTCAGTAATATTAACATCACTACAGCATTGCATCCAGGCCTACATTTGCATATATATATACATTATATTTTATACATATTTATACATTTAAATGTATAAAATGAAGGTTGTTCAGCTGAATCTTTTTCTGTAATACATAACGTGACCCTGTGGCCTCCATGTACTCAAAGTGTCCTGAGTTCGTACCGTGCTGTCCAGTCCCAGCGTGATCATCATCACAAAAAAGATGATTGCAAAAAAGGTTGAGCCCATCATGTTTGCAATGGCTTCTGGGTAGGTGATGAAGAGTAAACTTGGTCCTGAAAGCATGGAAATATTGAATATAATTAAATATGATAATTTAGTTGTTTTTTTTCCTTTTCATGATTTTAAATATAAAACAAATTCACTGACCTTTATCCCGGGCTACATCCTCAACCTTCACCTTCCTCATCTCTGCCATGTAGCCCAGCACCGTGAAGATGACAAACCCCGACACAAAGCTGGTCAGACAGTTCACCAAACTGGTCACAATGGCGTCACTGTTGAGGGAGAAATTAAACCCTGTTCAAGGACATGCAGCATAATAATTGTCATTCATATTGCTTGTAAGTTATCATTTCTATCGGAGATGCTGTTCTCTTCTAAGTACTGCTGTCTGAGGTGAAAGCTGTGCTGACCCTTCTGACCTTTGTTTAATGGGTTCCTTTCCTTTCCTCCTGCTAGCTAGCAACCATAACTTATATCTCCAGGAAGGTTCCACAGACGTAGTCATTAATGGTTTTAAATAAATAAACTATCTAAAACTACTAATACAAATCAGTGTTAAAACTCAAACACATTCTCCTGAAGGACTTGCAACACTGTCATTTCTTCCTGTTAAGCATTTCTTCTTTTTTTAAATTAAGAAATACAATGTTTTGAGCAGGAATTGGCAGTTTGTCAAGTATGTTGCAAGGGTTGTACTTTTCTAATGTAATAAAGAAGAAAATGTAATGGTAAAAAATACATATACAATATATTTGTTCTACCAAAAAAAAAAAAAAAAAAAAAATCAACAACAACTCAGTAATAACTTAAAAACCAATTAGCCACGTATCTGGACGTCTGCATTGAGTGTGTGTATGTTTGAAATATGTTTGATGGGTCTCAAGAAGTCAAGAAAAAGGCAGCATCCAGTTTAATTCATGATGTGTGTGTGTTTACTACTGTTGCCTCACATGCCACTCTGCTCTACTAATCACATCAGCCACACACACTATTAGTCATACTGGGAGTGTACAATTTAATTTCTTTTGTGTACAGCTTGGCATTTATATCCACCATGCAGTATTTATCACTCCTGCCTCTCATTGTCTCGACCACACCATCTTATTTAATGCATTAGCAATAAATCCCACCGCTGCTCTGAGAGTTTTGACCGCTTACTGTGCACTAAAGTTATTAAACCAAATCTTTAAATTCAACAGGAGGTGTGATTTCTTATCATGCAGAGTGCAAAGAGTGTACAAGGGTTTTAGGCCTTTTATGTGGACCCTCTGCGTCTCCTTGTTAAGCCGTGTTCCAGCCACAGATGTTGGTTCACATGACTCAGTGTATCTCACTTCTTACCGATAGCAGTTATTTGTGAAAGGGTTGTAGCTGGAGAGAGCCAGGAGCACCCCGAACCCGGGCCCCAGGGAGAAGAATATCTGAGCAGCAGCATCCACCCACACCTAGAAAAGACAGAAAGAGAGACAGAAAGAGACATTACACTATCTGGGACTGTACAAGTTCTGGGATGCTATAGGTTGCTATGGGCATTTAACAGCATAAAAATACAGTATTTCTTACACAGATTAGAACCAATTTCTGCCTGGTCTTTCCTTTCAGTGATTTAATGTCACCTTCCAAATGAAATTAATCGGAGTATCTTCAGATTTTCATTTTCTTATTTGTGTGCTGATCCCTCAGTATTTAATTTACTGAGCAGAGAGGTGTTGTGTCAGTCGTATAGAAATCTAGTTGCCGCACAGCTGTACACAGGGAGATCTGAAGAGGAGCACGCATTCGGCATTAAAAAGAAGAGGGCAGCGTTGGATATTGGTGAGTGAGACAGAAAGGGAGGCCTTTGTTAATGGGCAGAAAATCTAAACCAATTATGCATCTTATTATCCTGCTCTGTGGCTTATTTATGCATCTCATTTCATCTCATCCATATTCCCCTTCCAACCAAAGCACTCACACATGTTTAGCAAACAACCACAGTGAGCTGGAGAGGAAGAGGAGGATGTTTCATAGATCTAAAAAATAAATATAGGCAGATTCTCAAGAGACTAGTGGGTAGAAATGAATGAAGGTATATATTACACTACTGCCTCTCATGCTTGGAAGATCCAGACCTGTTATTTCATTACACCAGTGTAGCAAGTTAAATACAAATCAGGAACTCCTAAATGTTGGCAGGACGGTGGAGAAACACATGTCCATCTTAGTCATATCCTCTGGCCCACAGTTAACGTCCTTTTGGGAAGTTATGCACAATTAAAAAGAGCATATCATTAAATTTATGTTTTGCATTAAGCATAAATTTGAGAGAAATGAGAGAAATGGTGGACAAAAGATGAGTCTGTTAAGACTATTAAGAGTAACTGCTTTGAAATGAATGACTAAGACATGGCTGCAAAAAACATGATCACATCTGTCAATAACAGGTCAAATTCAACATATGGAAAAAATAACATACAAACTAAGAAATAACATTTCTTTGTTGTTAAATCAGGATGCAGTGATTAACTATTTCCCACTACCCGTTTATTTATATCTGTATGTGTATATGTATTTAAGCTTTCATTATTTTTATTATTATTTCTTCTCTCTCTTCTTCTTCCTTTTCTATCTTTTACTACACGCTGGGTGGAGCACCTTTCACTAACTGAAAAACGATTGTGAAAGTACACAACTGCTTTTAATTTGATGATATGGATCATTTAAATTAAGAGTATAAAATAAGACCAAACATTTGAGGCATGACCATGTTTTTCTTGTTAGAGATGAGTGAATTGTATCCTTTTCTCACAAACCAGCTGACTGACCAACTTTGACCAACTCACACTGGTCTCCAGCAGCTTCCCCCACTGGGGCTTTAGGTAAAACACCACACCTCTCCAGGCTCCCGGCAGAGTGGCGCCTCGAATTAGCAGGATAAAAAGCACTATGTAGGGCAAGGTGGCGGTGACCCACACAACCTGGTGTGGAAGAAAGAGATAAATCAGGAAAAGAAACAGGGAGATCGAGGAACTAGAGATCATAGATATGTGATTAAAGTAAAGAGGATTCACAATAATCTTCTATATTGTCATTGTAGTAAAGCAACTGCAATGTGTTACCTTCCCTGAAGTCTTCACGCCCTTCCAGAGGCTGAAGTACACTATGGTGAAAATGAGAAAAAGGCAGAGCATCAACTGCCAGCGAACACCGCCGACGTTTTTCAGCCCTGTCGACTTGTGGATCTCAAGAACATTCCTCCTGTAATGATAAAACACATCAATCATCCCATTTTCAGCACACAAGACAACATTTCCCGTACGACGTCTATTTGTGTAGAGTATTACTGTAAAGCTATTTATATATGTGGTTTCTGTTACTCACACTTACATGCACTTACGTGTAAAATTCCTCTGCCGGAGACCTGGAGGAATTTGTCCAGGTGACGTTGTCTAGGCCAAAATAGTTGGTGCAGTCGGGGGTATTCCACACATTGTCGCAGTTTGTCCAAGGCAGGATGCTGGAGAAAGAGGAGTAGAAGTAGAAGAGGGCCCAGGCGATGATGGTGTTGTAGTAGAAGGACACATACAGAGCGATGATACAAATGGCATATCCTATACCTGAAACAGAAGAGAAAGATAGAATAAAATGAGTAAAACCAAATGAGTATCACTGTATTGAGTTGATTTTGAGCATCAGATTTCCCAAGGTAACTAGATTTCATCTGAATATCTGCCACTGAGTAGCACAGTGTGAGGCCTTACCTTTGAAAATGGGACAGATGTGTTTCCATATGGATATGGCTCCGGTTCTGTGGAACTGTCCCAGTGCCAGCTCCATGTAAAAGAGCGGCACACCACCAAAGATGGCCATCAAAATGTAGGGAATAAGGAAAGCACCTGCACAGAGATGCATGAGGGTACATGTTATGTAGTGCTTTTAGACGGAGGTCATGATGACTGTTAGTGCTGTCTCATGTGCAGTGACAAAGTGAGGACATTTATTAACTCAAGAATGAGGACTTAAGAGGGCTTGATTGTGAATTAAAACATTTAAATTTGAATGAACATGTGAAAATGACACATCTCATCCGCCTCATTTTTACCTCTGTTACTTAAGCAACAGTGTAAATTGTGGTTTACATTATATTTCAGCTCAAAGGGGGAATTTACAACAATCAAAACCTTTATTTGATAAAACCTTGGGCAAGAACATACCATTGAGGCTAAAAAACTGAAATGAAACACTTACTGTGTATTCCCACACAAAATTATCAAATGACATGTCTACATAATCTTCTGTTTATTCAGTTTTTTAATCTTTTATTTATGCGTTTTCAATCCTGTTTATGTGTTTTTTATTGTCTTTTATTTCTGTAAAATCTTGTCTTAATGCCTTTTTATGTTTTATGAGCAGCACTTTGAATTGTCTTATATAAATAAATATAAATAAACTCGCCTTGCTTTACAACCTGATTGGCTGCTGTAATGTAACCGACCCTTAGTTTCTGATGTAAAAGTATTGAGTAAAGCACAACATATTCTCAACAAAATACATGACGATTTAGCCAATCTGTGCAGAAAAAAAGTATAGTTATTCACTTAAAATAGAAAATATTCTGTCATAAAAACGCATGTCCTGATAGGGATTTGTCAAGCTTCTGTTTTGTGAAATGTATTGATACAAAGTGACGAAAGGAAAATAGATACAGGCTATGTTATGGAAAAAGTGTAAAAACTTTTTAGTGGACTTTTTGTGATGTGAAGGCTACAGATGCGCACTTCAGCACCATGGACAGTTTCTGCTGCCAGATGCGCAGCTTCAGCCTGTTTTCTGAATAATTTAAAGCCATTTTGAGCACAAATTCGGAGATTTAATCGATTTGAAGAGTCTTAAAATATACTAAGCGCTTGCCAAGTTTGCTCCTTACATAAGTTACCCAAATCCTAACTTATAAAATCAAGCTGAATGGCCTGGTTTAAAATCTCCAAACCACTTACCGCCACCGTTTTGATAACATATGTATGGAAATCTCCAAACGTTTCCCAGGTCCACCGCAAAGCCAATGACAGACAAGAGAAAATCCATCTTTTTGCTCCATTTGTCCCTGGAGTCCGTCTGTGTGATGACCGGCACCGGGACAGCGTTGTTGGAGGTGTAGCCGGGGTTCGGGGAGCCGTGGTGGGTCAGACTGCCGGCCATGACTGCTGAGTCCTGTCGGGGCATCGGACTGAGAAAAGTCAGTCAGAGGACCAGCTCCACGGAGAGGAGGATGTTTCTCCTGTAACGATGACAGGGCCGAGTGGGAGGAGTTGGTGGAGCTGCAGCGGACACTTGGGGATACCTGTTAGTGCAGAAAGATAACGCAGAGGTTGTTCGATTTTTACTGAAAGCAGCTTTGAACACACGTTCAACTAAAAAAGCTCAAGCGGATTTAGAGGCCCCAAGTGTTATTGCTGATCAATAACACTCATCATCACTCGTCACTCGCTTTGTAGTTTTAGTAGCATATTTTGACATTTTCACTACAAACCAGTGAGTTAACCAGTAGCTTAGATTCAAGACTTTTATCTCTGCTGTTCATCATCCTTCAAGGAAAATTATGTGACAGGCAGAGTTCACTGTGGAATAAACTTTATTTCATTCAGACACAGTATGTACAAGATTACTGAATTGCACTCAGTATTTAATAAGAGGCCTTGAATATACCTATATAATTGTCCATTAGGGGTTTCAGGCCCTTTTCAATAAGATATTTTAGTTCAATTTGAGCTCTGACACCACTCCAACAATACATGAAAATCAGTGATCAATGTTGTGTGAAAGCCTTGTACAGCATGTTTAGCCTATGTACCCAGTTTGAGTCTGTTTAAGCAACAGGTTGCCCAGCAAAGTAAATACTGATGTTACCGTAATGTTATCAAGATTTATATCAGCTGTGCATCACCCTTCAATAACAATAATGTGACATGTAGCTCATTATTCACACAATCACAGTGCATGTACCATATTATACATTTTTTGGCTTTCCTGTCTGTAATAGGAGGGTTTGAATATATGATTTTCAATGGGGTTTACTGCCCTTTTTAATAGGAAATCATATTCAGAGATGTTTTAGGATCAGCTTGAGTTTGACCAATATATGAATGAACAGTGGATGCAGCTGAGGAAGAAAAGGTCCATTTAGTAGCTGTTCTGGATCTTTCAATCACATCACATGAGCCTCATCAGCAGATGGAGTTGCCCAGTCATGGAACTGTAAATGCTGTCTGAGCGTTTTTAGGATTTCTCTCATCCGTGTTGGTTTGAAAGGTTCAAAGTTCATTCTTGACGTTGAAAACAGCAGTTGAGAAAAATCAAAATCGCTGGAGCCCATCCCAGCTGACATTGGGCGAGAGGCGGGGTACACCCTGGACTGGTCGCCAGTCAATCACAGGGCTAACACATAGAGACAGACAAACATTATGTACAATATAAAAGTAATAAATAAAATAGAGAGAATAAATACAACAATGTTAAGGCAATAAACAGGTAGGTCAAAACTGGAGAAAAGGTCAAATTGGTAAAAAAAAATTTAAATTACAAAACAGGTCAAGACCCTGTTCAAACCAATGAGCAGGCAGTCCATTTGAACTTTCAAAAGTTTGATACAGAAAGCTATAAATAGCACCTTGAGCCTTCTTGGCTTCCTGATCCTATGTTAATACAGTTTGGCGAAGACAGCAGAATAGAATAACAGCAGCTTAACTGCACTCATTAGGAAAAACCTAATAAAAAGACTTTGTAATCAAATCCACCGCTTTTAGCACTGAGCACTTTGAAAAGGCTGCTAACTGGATCTTCAGAGAGCAGCGGTCACGCATGTCTGCGAGCGGCGAGAGTGCATCAAATGGAGTTACTTTGGGAAATGGATATGACACACAGATACAAGAGACACCCAGCACCATCACAAAATTGTCACTTACTTTAAAAGCAGCCAAACTGTCTGGCCCAGTGTCACATGACTTGTTGTCTGGCTGTGAAATGGTGAAATGGAGATTGTTTGTTTGATAACTGTTACTTCAGTAATTGTCTGCTATAATGTGCATCAAAGGAGATGCAACATAATTTTAATTTTCCTTACTTTCCTTCAAGTTAATGTATCGCAGGTTTCCACACAAACCTCTAGATAGATAGATAGATAGATAGATAGATAGATAGATAGATAGATAGATAGATAGATAGATAGATAGATAGATAGATAGATAGATAGATAGATAGATAGATAGATAGATAGATAGATAGATAGATAGATAGATAGATAGATAGTTTGTTTTCACAGTTCATATTCCTTCTTCTCTTTGCCAGGATGGGGAAGAGTAAACAATCAGCTGTGTGGAGAAAAAAAAAGGCTGTGGTTGCTCAGCCGAGGTGCGGGGGCCCCTGAGGGCCAAAAGCCTAACAACATAACAACAAACCATATAGCACTGGCCTTCTCTAACATACAATCCTGTCAATCTGCATTGGCACACATGGGCAGAAGAACATCAGACTGACAGGAGCCTCTATCGCATGCCCTGGTGCCTGTTAGAGCACGTCGACTCTAATCACACATGGACATGTGCATGTTGGCCCTGCCCAGAGACTCTGCTGACAGGAAAACAGACATGGATATGACACAGCATTGTTCTTTCTAAAATGTGGGGTTTGATTTTGTTTTGAACTGTTTTTCTGTTTTTCTGTTGAACTGTTCTGTTGTAAATTCTGCTCATTGTCTCCTGACAGCAACTTTCCCCTTCACTGCAGTATGGATTTTCTGATCATCTGCTGAAATGTGACAATGTCAGTTCACATAGTCATGTCAACGTTTCTGCAGATTAGCGATTTGAGCCTTAACTGTCAATAAATGCTGTTGTGTGTTTGTTTTTTTGTGTAAGCATTGAACTGATAAACACATACAAATAAATACTGTTGGTTTCTCATTGACAAGTAAGCAAAGGCAGGCTGGAGAGGAGCTCTGGTGTGCTGTTTACTCAGGCAGAAGTCCTGGTATGGCATTTAACAAGACATGCTATTACCTCATATTATCTAAAGCCGCTGCAAGGTGTGAGTCATCCCAGCGAGGGAATCCTGGGTTGAAGAGGATGTTTGTGAGGAAAACAGAGAACAAATGGGACTAAAGCACAGTCGTCACAATGAAGCCACTGCAGGAAGAGGGCTCCGTCCTCTCATCCAAGAACACTTAAGCTGCTGCTCTGTATTTTAAATTAATATTTTAAAAATGATAATAAATCACCCTTGAATGTCTGAATAGTCTAGTTATTGTTGTTTGGTCTGGTATTATCATGTAAAATTGTAAGATTACAGGTCTCAACATGTGATTAGGACTCAGGGTTTAGGACTAGGACAAGGAGTCACATCTTGACATGTTCATCTGAAGGAACCAATGGATCTGGTTGGTACTGAAACTATGAAGGGAGCTTCGGGGGGGGTGTCCAACCCTGCTCATCTCAGTCTGTCATCCTGTGTTATCCCTCCATCCTTACACCACCCGATCTACCTGACAGCTCAGTCCTGAAGGCAGAACTGGACTTACGGCCAAACGAAACTCCACACTCCAGTGCACTGAAGCCCACCAACCCCTCCTGCTCATATTCTGACTCAGATGGTGGTTTTCCTGAACATGTTCCCACTCACACTTAAAAGTGGAAATTGCTGCTAGATGGTAAGACTAATTCTTATTTAAATTAAAGCTGAAATCATAGTCAATATGGGATTATTTGTTCTTTTTGGGGGTCTTGGGCATCAAAAATGACACAGTGGCCATCTTCTGGACAATATGAGATATAGCTTTTTAGTAACTATTATACTTTATAGGAGTAAGCAGAATTAACCATATCATAAAAAGATTAAATGTCTTTTTGGAATTTCATGGTATATTTATACATTTTTCTTTAGCAAAGGTGCTGAAGTAAAGTTACCAAATGTCTACCAGCATCAATATTTATTCTATTTTAATAGTGAAGCATAATAACTGTTTGAACACAGATTTACAGTGTTTTGTTCATGCTCACTATGATAAGATATTTGACCTGATATGTCCCAAGTGTTTTTCCAGCAACAGGTGCTCTGCAAGGAGCAGGGGAGCATGTTTGCTTTAAAATGCAGTGTATCCAATTTCTGGCACATCATAGATGCTGAATCACATTTTCTAGGATTGTACGCACAGTCTGAGCCCAATAAGTGTTGAATGGTTTGACAAGATAAATTACTTTTATTTTTTTAAAAGATCTGTGTGATTTGCAGATACAGTATCTTGTTCATCATGAGATTTTGTCTCCCAGTCTTTCCATATCTTGGCCACAAGATGGCGTAAAGATCAAACGTTTCCATGTCAGGGAAGCATATAACAACGATCTCCATTTATTATATGGCCCTGTTTGTTTTCAGTTCAGGGATAATTTCTTATCTATTTGCATTCAATGTCATGATAAAATGATTGCTGTGGAAAGATAACACTACAACAGGAAGATCACAGCGTTATGTCTCATTCAGTGAAACTTATATTGAAGTTTAATTCTAACTGATCAATCTCGTGGACAACTATTCTTAACGTAGGCAGCTACATTTAGTGGAGAATATGCTCAGATTTTAATGCTAGAAAGCCGTCTTTTCCTTAATTATAAGCCTGTTGTATTGATGCTTGGGCCACCCAATGGAAGCACTGCATGCGTCTTTAAGAGGCGTGTGTGAGAGGAGGTGGAGTCGTGATCCACAACGCAGTGTACGAGCAGCACTCAGCTGATAGGAGGGGTGCTGCTTGCAGACAGGAGACAGGATCCATGGCAACTATCATGGCAGGTGGGGGCAAAAAAAAAAAGAAAAGAAGATGAAGATACATATTTCTAAATTGTATTTGTGTTCTTTTGAGAATATATAATAAGTTAAGTTGTTAAAAATGTCCTGTGTGGACTGTTTGTGTTGTGTTTTAGAGGCAGAGACCCGTCAGAGGCTGCTGCGCACCGTCAAGAAGGAGGTGGGTGTTTTCAGCTCAGCAGTTATCGAGTCGGAAAAACAAACACGTTGGTTTGTATGAAGCTGTGTAGTTCACTCTGTACACAGGGAGGCTTCTCAGGTGATCCCTAACAAAGCCTGGTTGACACTACTGTGTCTGTAGGCTACTCAATGCTCTGTCTTTTCCTGATCGTGACACCTGAGATACATGGCTTGGATGCTCATCTGAATCGCACCCTCTTTCAAAAGATTAGAAAACAAGCCTATATGAAATATTAGAATACTAATAGTAGTCTTTAAAGTATTTTCTTTCAAATCTATATTTCTTATTCAGTGTCCCCTGTTCCCCGAGTGTTCGTGCTGCAGCTCAGTAATTATTCGGGTGGAGAAGCAGCACGAAGGAAACAGATTGTCTGTAGTCAGTGTTTGTGGTGTTTATGGCAGAGCAAACCATCAGCCTTCTGTCAAGCCATTTGGTGGTTTCAGTAAGACACAAACTGTGTGTGTGCGTGTGTGTGTAAAATGCATGTAATGAGTTATATGGTGATGAGTGGAAACAAATATGGAAGCAGCTCTGGTGATTTGTTCAGCTGGTTTTCAGCCCTTCATGTCACTCATCATCATTTGAGGTTACTGCAGTAACACAGAGGAGCAGAGTTCAGCAGAGATGAAATTAAATGTCATTACCATTTAGACTGTCTGACATTCAACACCTGAACAAGGTTTCTTCTCAGAGGCCCCAAACGTTGGGATTGGTATTAATGAATGACATCTTATTGAGTGTTTAGAAATGTCACATAAAGCCTGTCTCCATTTCACATGGAAGCAAATAGTACTGATGCTGAGATGCAAAGCTCAAGCTGCATGAGCATCCATTTGGAGGAAGAATAATGATGATTTGTTAACTACTTCTAATGTCTGCTTTCATTGTTTTTTCTAAAGAAAATGCTCACGATTTTGAAAGTTCAAAGCAGAGCCGCACCATCTAAATAACCCCTTTCTGGACCTGCTTATTTTGTCTTAATATTATCACATTTTTAGGGTCTGCTGTGCTTGATCTTATTCTGGTGAAACTGCCCTACAGCGTTCATCTGATATGAAGGGTTGAAGTCCAGTAGGCTAGGCTACTTTTAGATTGTAGCTGTCAAAAATTACAAACATAGACAAGTATTCAGGATATTTTATTCTTGGTAAATCACTGCATTTAGACCACAGGATTGGGTTGGACCAGCTATTCGTAAATCCATAACCAATCTGTGTGTAAAGGCCTTCATAAATTTCACACTAGTGATTTACTAAATCAGATTGCACCATTAAAACCTAAGCAATGCCTTAGTAAAGACTTTATAGTAATACGCAAATCGGTTGCGAAGAGACGTCTATAGCGCCATCCAATCAAACGCAATCAATGAGGCAAACGGGAAGTCACTGTAGCATCACCATGGAGATCTTATTATACATCCACGAGCATCACTAGCTGTAAGACGATTTTAGGAGGCCAAATGATATATTAAACTTACCAGACAATCCTTTTGTAAATGTAGGTATGAATCGGTTTTGCTTGTATAAACATACATGTGAATCTATGCGTGTAAGTTAGCATAGAGTGAGAAGGAAATATCCGATTAAGCTAACCTAACCGACGTTATTTGCTCATTTTAGGCGGCATAATGACTTGTTATTTGAGGGAATGTTGACGTTACTACATTGTGCTGTTTTTGCGAAGTGCAATTTTATAAAAGTTAACATCATTATTTAACGGCATTTCGATCAAGTGTCAGGTCAGATACGTCGACCATACTTATTTTATTCTTCTATCTAAACTGGCTAACGTATATACTGTATATTAGCAAGCTAATGTTAGCTCTGTTAGTTGGTTGAGCTAGCTAACGCTACCCAACAGTTACACCTGACCGTTACTGCGTGTAAATAATTTGGAATCACTTCTATGTAAGAACTAGTTTGTGTGGTGAAACCTGTTTTAATTTGGGATGCTTATCGTTAAATCTCCACTTAGTAAACACTTAAGGCATACCTAGGTTAAGTTTGAATTTAGGAACAGCTGCTGCAACTGGCAGGAAACTAAAACTCTCCACTGAAACCCAGAATTATAATAATAGAAACATATTCACAGCAATGTGATTAAATATTTATAGTTGAACCAATTCAGCCTCAAACAAACTAACTATAATACAGCCACTGTATTGGAGATAGATGATAGTTAATTATTGTTTTAATGAAAGCTGAATATCAGCTTGGCAAACTGTGTGTGTGTCACTCCATTGTGTCCCCATTGTTCTACAGCAATGTGTACTTTTTGGTTGCTTCTGTTGAGGTTTTTGTTTCCCTGTTTGTTCAGGGAAAGTTTTCTCAAAATCATCACCTCACCCAACAGTTACACATTTACAGTAAACACCTTCAACCTTGAGAGCTTCCCAACAAAACCCAAACTCTTCTACTATTGTTGGTTTTGGTCACTACAAAACTCAACTGAAGCAGATGAACAACAGTAGTTTTAATGGGGCAGAAAGGGATTTAGCCCAGTCCAGACCACCCTTTTAACCTCCTTCTATTAACAATTGATGGATTTATTTCATTAGTTTAATCTCAGATTGCCTCATAAATTACGAGAATTTATTTCTGCCAAACAAACAAAGATAAAAATCACATCCTGGATCTTGTGAAAGGAGGAATGTAGAGACTTTGGTCTGATTTGTTTTCCTCCGAGTCCTGTTGGCAGGCTTATCAGTGGAGACCAGACCCTTCCCATAATTAAACCTGCCTCCTGTGTGCTGATACGGCCTTGCTGAGGTTCATTCACAGTGGCTCTTTCACTGTTTACCACTAATGCAGCCAGATGGAGTCTGTGGATGGACCAACAACACAGTATGATAGCTCACCTTATTCACAGATAGCACTTCATGAAAATCAACATTAATCTAGATGAGTTAACAAAGAATTTTTATTTAATTGTAGGTGCTTTCAGATATATCTATTCCCCTTAAAGGAAGGATGGATGTTGTTGTTTGTACCATTTTCCCATTAGTTTATGATTATTATTACTCTGTGTGGGTTATACCATATGGTGTCTCTATGCTGTGTGTTCTCACGCTCTCCTTGTCCAGCTGGTTATGTGCCACCAGGCTGCTCAAATATACCTGGACGTGGGCCATTATCCAGAGAGCGCAGGACGTCTGTGGATGCAGAATTACCTTCTGGCACAAAATTGGTTTGAATGAGATCTCTTATTTGCCTTAGCTTTGATACAGAACCCCTCTCCGTCTGTCCCTGTCTCTTTATCTTGCTCTGATCGTGCCTCTGAATTGTGCTCCTCCCTGTCTTTTTATATATCACACGTGCACACAAACACAAATACACACCTGTGTTTGCTAAAGGAGAGAGAGAGGGGGGGAGAGAGACTACTTGAAGACTGGCCACAGAGATCGGCACTATTTATTTCCCTGTTTTGCTTTTGTTTGTTTTTTTAAAGCTAAGTGCTTACTCAGGATAAGGTTCCAGGCAGCGGAGTGTAAGATAATCCACCAGTTTTGTTCTGTGTTTTCTGCTTAATAGAGCTTTTTATGATTCCTGGTTGCATGTTGATGGAAAACATTAATACTGCAGGAACAAGCTACAGGGAAATCATCAAATATTATTGTTGTCATAAATACTGATAGAGATTATTACACTGAGACTATTATACAGTTTTTGACCTTTCTAGGTGAATGTATTTATAATCAGGTTTTGGTATAGATCAGGTAGGATTGGCTGACTGTACTGAGAGCGATGCATTGCTGCAGGACAAGTTTTCAGGCTGTGTTGTGGCTGCATTGATTTTGTGGTAGAATCACTGCCTTTTACTGTAAGTCTGCTTATTCATTTTTACATTGATATTTAAATAATAAAGTCTTAATTCAAATGCATAATTGCGATATGTAACTTTAAATCAGAAGTGTAGCTCTGTTTGCATGGATAAACATGCATAACCACTGGTGATTTTTTTTTTTTTCCCATTGTGTGCTCCCCTCATTCATCAGTGGCCACAGAGATGATGAATAATGAAGGGTGGATGTTAATGGATGGGGATTTCTCGCTGGCTCTTATTTCTTGGCTCTGCTGTTGCGGGAGTTAATTGGTATACTCTGAAGATCTTTTATCACTCTGGATGATGCCTTCAAGCTACAGTGATTAGAGCAGATTTATCAGGCTTTGCTGCTATAACAGACATTTAATGACATGTCACGCACATTGTTTTATCTGTAAATCCTAGTGAAAATATATTTTTTGGTGGCATTTTAGAAGACATGGCTCCTCTAATTGGTAACGTTTGGCTAGGTTTGTGCTTTACTAGATGGCTGGATATTATGTGAAATGATGACGGCACAGTACATTTAGATATTATTAGTTACTGTAGTTGGGGAGCTGCAGTAATTTTTGTTTATTTCAGAGATGAATGAAGGTTGTTGACGCATCTTCTTAGGCGGAAGTGATCCACTGTGCTACACGTGCCGTCTCCATAGAAACCTGCAGGTTGTCTGCGCTTAGACACTTCACCATATTAAATTCCTCAGAGGCCTGATCTGTAGCCCAGATGAGAGAGATGAGAAAACACAAGTAGGAGTCTGCATCCTTAAGTTGGCAAATCAATCAGCTTTCTGTATGTGAGGTGCACTCAGAAAGAAAACTGGTGCTTGTAAGTCCCCTGTGTTTTTTTTTGTGTGTGTGTGCATGTAGGCTTTTATATAAGTGTGATCATGAGCAGAGCGAGTGTGCATCACATCTGACTGGCACTGTCTGTTGTGTTGGCAGCATGAATCATTTCTGTTGATGCTGAAGATAACAATGCTACTGATGCGAACAGGCCACATTTGCATAATGACTGCTGTCTAATTAGTGAAGGTTTTTTTTGTATAAATGTTTTCAGGGGGATGGGGTTCTGGGCGCATTTGTTGTCCAAGTGTTTTGAAAACCTTTTAATTTTTTCACAAGTGAGAGATAAGTCAGTTATAGGTCCTCATCTTGCGTTAACAGTGAGGGTGCAATCAGTGCTCAGTGGGCAGATTTTTCTCAGCACCATCACGGAAAAACAAGTTGTTTCGTGTCTCACAGTTAAATCTGTAATCTTGGTCTTCGTAGTCTGTTTTATTGTTCTCCCTTTTATTCACGAGTTGGATGTGTATGCATTTACATATGTGTGTTTAGTCTCTCAATTTTAGACTTACAAGTAGGGTTGGGCAATATCAAAATTTAACTGTCAGAGATTTTTCTATACTATTTATTTAAGTTGTTTGTTTTTTGTTTTTCCTATATTTTTAACTGGGTTATTTGGACATTCACATTTGCTTATTTTTACAGTATCTATAAATAGCTGCTTAATTCAATTTTCAGAAAATGTACTACATCATGATATATCAATATCACATTATAAAGTTACCAGTGGTGGAAAGCAACTAAGTACATTTACTCAAGTACAATTTTGAGGTACATTTTATGCTACTTTATACTTGCACTTCTTGACATTTCTGAGAGGAACTTTGTACTTTTTACTCTACACTACATTTATCTAACAGCTATTTCTACAAATTTAAACTTAACTACCCGACAGTAATACAGTAAAGTAGGTAAGATTGCCTCCATATTGACCAACTACAACGTAACAGCCTGACACCGGCCATTCTTCTAACTAATGAGTACTTTTACATTTTAAGTACATTTTACTGCTAATACTTTAAAATGATGACTGCTTAATGAACGACGCAAATTGGATTCTTTTTGACATTTAGTTATTGCTACCTTACTTACAGGAAAGATCACAATACATGTTTCACCACAGGTATTATAATCCATCTCTGTACAGCAAGTACACTAGATATTAAAATTATTGGTCCATAAAATTGAGCCGTAGTGGAAAATCTAACCTGAGGACAGAACTTTATCTTCTGGAAAGTTTTATAATCAAGCTGTAAATATCAAGACCATGAAAACTAATATTGTTAGATGGCTGGCTGCTTCATGACCACTGAACTGCCTCACAGAGAAGAGATTTGTTCACGCCACCGAAGGATTGAATCAATGTGTAGATTGGAAAAAAGGTTATAGAGCAGAGGAAACCTCAACCACTGGAGTGAATAGCTGTGTTTGTGTAGAAGGTGAACTTGGCAGTGTAATGTGGTCGTTGTGGACAGACTCATTTCAACAGGAAATTACAGCTATCAATGAGTGTGCCTGTGTCCGGAGGTTGATATTCCCCATGCAGATTGCAGAGCGGTGCCCACACAGGGGGACGTCTCCATAGCCACCGGAGGGATTGATTTATCAGTCGTTTCGACTATTGGTCTGTAGCTGTTGTCAGGTCAGCAAGGAGAAGGGCATATCGCTGTGACGACAAAAAACGAACTAATGAGCGTTACCTTGTGAGCATGTGCGTCTGACCTTCTCCATCTTTTTTAAAAGAAGTTGGGTTTGCATGAATAGGATGTCATCATCAGCTTTTGACGCAACTGAATCAATTGCTCCCACTGAGGATTAGAAAGTGTTCAGAAAAGGGGATCTGTGCTGGATGAACGCCCCTCCCTCACTTTATTCACCCCCACCCCCAAATGTACTGCTTCCATTTCCCAGTAGAGGTCCTTGGGATGAGAGCTGGTGACTCATCCACCAACTTAACATGCGCTCTTCCCACACACTGTTTTTCTTCCTCTTAACTTTTCAACCCCAGTTCGCCCCTGAGCCGTGCCATCTCCTCCCATCATTTTACCCTCTTGCATTAGTTTTATAAATTCTCATAATTATCCTCTGAAATATTTTCATCACTCAGTCAAACTGTCAACAACAAGCCCCTCACAGGCGTGTGTGTGCCAGTTGTGGCATGTTAATGAATGAGTCATCCAGCATCTGCTGTGTCATTGACAGGTGAAGCAGATTATGGAGGAAGCCGTCACCAGGAAATTTGTTCACGAAGACAGCAGCCATATTGTGTCCTTTTGTGGTGAGTAACCAAACATGTAAATGAATAACACAGTTGAACAATTCTGCAACACTGAAAAGAGAGAAAAGAGTGTTTTTTTTTATTTTTATTTTTTTTATTGAAATCATTCCTGATGATGTCTGTTTGATTTTATTTAAGTTACTGTGACATTTTGCAAGCTTTATCGTTAGTTTCTCGTGTCACCTTTATGTTGTAGTCTTGGATCTGTTACCTTAAAATATGGCACTATTTGTAGGTGAAATATTTTCTGATTTATTTTAACCTGATGCTTTTCTTGACATGAATTGCTTTCTTTAACTTTACTCTAATTACTTTCTGTTGATGTCTTTCATTCATTTCTATCTATTTAGCCTTGGTCACAAATGATTGTACACAAAACACACCTACCTAGATCTAACAAGTAGTAGTTGTAGTGTAGTTTTGACACACTTGCCTTTCTTACAACTCCACTATGCAGCCATCTTAAGAGAGTCCAATATAAAGTTAGAGGTTTTACTGAATGTTCCAGCTCTCCAAGTAGACAGCAATAATCCCTCCTTGTTCCTTGTGGGGAAAAACATACGAAGCGAAAACATACTGTAACAGAACCAAATGAATGTTAACGAAATGAACAGGAAGGCTGCATCAAGCCAAACTATGAACGAGGCAACTTCCTTCCTTCACTAACTGGTGACTACTGAGCTTTTTACAACTGACTTCTACATTAGGAGGCGGATAATCAGTGATGACCTTGTAAGTTAATCACAAGATATTTCAGCAGTAACATCAGAAAAAAATAAACACAACTAGATATAACTATCTCTCATCTCTCAGCATTTGGCCATTACAAAGCCAACCATCAGTTATCTACATGCAGTAGTCTAGGTTACGAGGCGACACCAATCTTGCTCCCTCAGAGAGGAAAGAGAAAAGTTGGTGGTTCTTACTATTGGATTAGGTTTCCTATAATAAGGATCTTTGTCCAGCAACAAGAATATATTCACTTCATAAAACTTTAATAGGGAAAGAAGTTGAGATTTTAGCTGCCACATTAAAAACAGGCAGTTGGCCCAGTGACGTGAAGAGCCACATCATCAACATAACTTTCATAAGTATATAATTAGTGTTAAATAGAAGTAAAGGACATTTAAAGTTCAATATTTCACCAAATGTTATTGTTCTTGCCTCCAAATGGCACTAATCGAGTGAGAAACACACTGCCCACATGCAGGCGCTCACGCTCGTCAGATGTCTGGCTCAGTCCAGAGCTGTAATCAGTAACAAGATATATTTGGGGACTCTCCGCTTGCAGGAAATGTGATATTTTTACTATTTGGAAGTCATGTGTTCAGACAAAGACTGTTCTTTACTCATGTGATGAGACTCTCGGAAAGCCATTAAAATGTAAATGTATTTATGGTATAAACAAGTGAACAGTGATGAAACCTTCCCTTGACACAGACTCTTACTACCATGTAGAAAAAGAGTGCAAATTAATGAGTCGTCTTCATCGCACTGCTGGGTAAATATGTGCGAGGAGATGCACCAACAAAAATATGGAGAAACTGTTGGGTCTCTGTAGGCCCATCTGCTCTATATTGTTGTGAAAATGTAATTGCACACTTGCACTGCACAGACTTATTGTGGCAGTGGGCGACACCACTATATTAAGTGACAAATAGTGAGAAAGGAAAGATAAAATCTGCATTCGTTTAAGTCACAATTTCACTGTCAGAATAGCAGTTCAAGATGGTTACCACACAGACACACACACAAAAATAGACATTATAGCCACAGAAGAAGGTCAAAGTGAGTCCCAAATGTCTTGCCGCTATCAAGATTATGTAGAATACACAATCAATTTTGTGTGCTTCTTGGGTCCTTAGAGGTGAGATCAGTACCTCATGATGTCCAAGTATAGCTAATTTGGATTTCATAGTGTGAAAGGAATTTGCAGCACAGCTTGAACATTTAGTAAACCAGCAAGTGATGTTGGACATCCTTCCCACCCAGTAATCAGCTTACCTCAAATCTCTTTTTTATAGTTTTATTTTTCTCTTGGAGGGTTATGAAAATAATTTGTCACAGAACACAGATTCTTATTACAGTTTTTAAAATGCGTCAGTGTTGTGGGCAGGGTGGGAAATTAGCACCAGCCACCAGCCAAATGCTGGCAAAATATGAAAGTGGCTGGTAGATTTCAGACACAAAATATTAATTTACTATTGAGTGGCTGGTGAATTTGAACATTTATCTGTCAGTGGCTGGTAGATGTTCACATTTTAAAAAGTTAATTTCCCACCCTGGTTGTGGGCATTGTATGTGCTTTATGTGATTCCATTAGTGCTTTCATGTCGTCATGTCATCAGTTTTTTTGATCTGCGGTGTGGACATTATCCACTGTTCATCTAATAGTCTGTTTTAATAGCTGCTGGTTAGTCTGAGGCTTATCTTTGTTCTACTACTATCATACGTCCAAGTGGACACGTAGCAGCTCAGGACGACCCTTTCATCTCCCTGATTTGTTGTCAGCCAGATTCCTCCTCCTCCTGACTCCTCCTGTGATCCTTATAGTGACTCTTGTTACTACACATCCTCTTTCAGCTGTGGTCTGTTTAGAGATGAGAGTGAGTGGAGGATGGGAGAAGAGCTCGGCCAGCTCACCAGGGAGCAATTAGCCTCCACCATCATGGCTACTTTGAAGAGCTGCCCAGGCAGAGTCTGAAATGTAGACGCTGTGGAGGGAACGCCACTGTTGACTTGAGTTAGGATGCGATGAAAAGTAGCACAACAAAGCTAAAAACAACCATAGTTTTATTGATAGATTAGAAGCTCTGTTTATTTCTTTAATTTAATTGTTTATCCTTAGTTTACCAGGTTACAAATCACACTTTCTTTCTTTCTCCTCGCTTCGTACGTTATATCAATCATGACGGGTCAAAACAATTCTTTTTTAAATGACTGAGTCACTCTGACTAATTCGATTCGAACAGATGTCACTTTGTTTGATTTCGTCTTTAGAAATGCACCCTGAAGCAACCTTATCAAAAAGTCACTCCACTTTTGCCTGATGGTGGCGCTAGAAGTATTGATTTAAATTTGCAATCTTGTGTATCTACTTTGCATAATAAATTAACCACTGTGCATCCAAACTAAATTGTCATTTAGACTAATGGTGGTAATGTGTTGAAGCAGCTTTTGACAAGCAAGATAGTACTGTTACTTGTTCATAATAATGTCAAATTAAAAAAAATTATCACCAATTTAATACCAGTCAAATACTGGTTATAATATTATTTTTGTTTTGCTAGATGAACACATACTACACATGAGCACATAAGGTGCCAACATACTCACACAATCTTTACTAGTCTGTGGTCCAACATGCAGTAACTTTTAGATTTTCACTCCCACACTGTTCTTTCAACCAAACAAAGATTGCATTTGGAAATAACATGTTGCCTTGTATGCCATGCTAAAAATGAACCTTTTGCTCTATTTGAATATAATAAAAACTATCTAGAAAAATATTAAATAATAGAAAGTAAGATTATTGTATGTGAATGTGAATTAACTTGGTGGTGAGGCATCATGCATATTTCGCTCTGCAGCTAATGGCTGTTTTTATTGCTGGTTAATCTAATGATAATTTTAGCAATCAACTGATTAATCATTCTGTCTATGAAATGTCATATAATAATAACTAACTCCATGGGTCCTAGAGCCTAAAGTAATGTCTAAAAATGGCATATTTTGTCTGAACTACAGTCAAAACCCCCCAAAGCCATTCAGTATACAGTGTAATGAAACTAAGCTCTACATGCTCACATATCAGAGGCTATAATCAGCAAATGTGTGTCTTTATCACAGTAGATAAATAACACATCATAAATTGATCAAAAACATAAGATTATATTCTGTGGATCCACTTACTGACTTATTGACTAATCATTTCAGCACTGTCCATATTAAGACCTTGTGTTGGTGCCTTTGGCTGCTCTGAGTGAAGTGTTGGTCGGCTGTGTGTCACTGTCCAAGAGTCTCTTAATGCACTCAGTTGCCACAGATACAGGATGATTAGAGGCAATTTACTGTGTTAGCTGTTTTTTACCAGGAGGGACTGCACAAAGGACTGATCCTACTGACATGATGCTCATTTTCTTCATAGCACATTTAACTGCTGTTTGTGATTATCGTTGTAGGAAAATGGTGCTGATAAAATATTAAATTTTAGTAAATTAGCTGACATATTCATATGTGTAAGTCAACCTGTTCCATCTCCCTGCCTTGTGTCTCATACTGAATGCTTTATGGTTTTATTTATATGTGCTCTACAGTGATAAACAAATTTCCCAAGTGTGCAATAAACAAAGTGTTGTTTGTAACACTGTCACTGATGCCGTTGTTCATTTCAAAGAAGTTTATAGCTGCAGAGACTGTGGCACACTGGGGATTTTCTCTGTAGCTTGGTGGATAGACAGTAGACACTCTCAAAAAGTGTAAAGGTTTGGGAGTTGCTGTCTTTTGCCATCTGAGTCTAGTTAGCAGAAATGAAAAGAGAGTAAGGAAGATTAACTATATTTGGAGACCTTTTAATGTTACGCTTTGTTCTGACATTTAGCTTGTTGCCCTTATAATGGTGTGGAGAAAGAAAGCAGCACAGAGAGATAAGGAGCAAAATGCAGGAAGAGAGGGAGAAGAAACAAAGGTGCAGAGAAGACCGTGAGGACGTATTTTAATTTCAAATAAAAAAACTGAAAGTTGATAGCTGTGATGACACTTGTATTGCCTAGGTTGAAGTAAAACCCTGTTAACAGTGATCGTAGTAACACCAGTGACAGAGGAAGTGACAGATTTACAGAGCGACAGGATGGAGGCAGGAGTGAAGCTGTGTTTGAAGGAGTGGGGATGATGGAAACCCAGAGATTGCGATGCTGATGAGTTGCCACTGCTGCCGCCGCCGCCGCCGCCCCTCCCTCCGGTTGTCTCTCCCAGAGCTCGATCGCTCCATCAACAGGGGTTGCCATGGCAACCCCGGCCTTCCCCCTGACCCCATGTGAACAAAGCGACAGGATTAGTCCTGAAAGAGAAACCAAATGTCAACATAGCTCCAGGCGCTGCCACGTAGGCCTGAGAGAGAAGAGGGGTGTCTGTTTTTCTGCACAGTCGAGTGATTGTGCAAGTGTGTCATCATGTCATCGACTTGTGTGTCCACTATAGCTCATTGTAGCTTATGCAAAGATGATTATTATATGAATTAATTAAAAATGTTTTTTTCTGCACCTAGAAAATCCGTTTAGGAAATGTGCAACCTAGAAAACTGAATACAAAACAGGTTTCCCAAAAATGTAGCAGAATGGTTTGATTATATAACCGAAACATAAATTCAACAGACTTATATACTGTAGTGCTGAGTCATATTCTCTCATTCAGACACATTTTCAAGATATGTTTGTATGGCAAGAAAAGCATTTCATGGCACAAAAAGTGACACAGCCAAAGTGGACATTAGTAACGGTGAATGACAAGTTCACTCTGTTTGTCCAACACTTTAATCCTGAGCAAAATAAACAAACAACTTTTTGTGACACTTTTTGTGTGGCCAAGGTGCATTTTTCTCTCGTAATACAAAAAAATTGAACTTGTATTTTGTGCCACAGAAGGCTTTTTGTGCTTCAAAATGTGGCTGCTGTTTTCTCTTTATGCTTGGGCTATTCATTATTATTAGTTATTTTGATGGTTTCACGTGTCCTTTATTGTTATGCTGTTCTTGCAAACAGTCTTAGTAAAGTGAACTTTGGTAAAGAGTATAATTTATTTTTTCCAACCATGTGTTTGTGTCCACACAGCTGCCGTGGAGGCATGTGTTCTGCATGGGCTGAAACGGCGAGCAGCAGGCTTTCTGCGTAGCAACAAGATAGCAGCACTCTTCATGAAGGTGGGGAAGATCTTCGCACCGGCTGAGGAGCTGTGTAGGAAGGCCCAGGAGCTCGAGCAGATCATCGAGACAAAGTGAGAGACGCACACGTCACGGCTCATTCTCACACATCACAGCAGACTTCAAAGCGTACATCAAAGCCTTGTGCAAGCGAAAGCACTGAAAACAAATGGCTGTCTGCTTACTTGAAGGCCTATTTTTTATTATGAAACGCTTCTAAATAATTCATGTGTATAAGCTTATATGAATCATGAATCACTGATGCCACTAGCTTCATTGCAGATGCAGTTTTTCTTAATGGAATTTTTAAAACATGTTTTTTTTTTTTTTTTTTAAATAAAAGTTGTGACTCTCTCCATCTGCAGACGAAGTCAAAGCTTGCAGAGTCAAGACAGCCTTCGCAAGATGCCCCGACTGCCCAGCCTCTCCCCACAGGGAGTCAAGAACCTGTGGATCCGAACGGCTCTATTTGAGAAGGTTCTGGACAAGATTGTTCTCTACCTGGTGGAGAACAGCTGGTAAGTTGAGAAGGGCCAATGGCAGTCTGTTCAACTGTTTCTGTTACAAGAACTCTATGTCCCCTCAAAGTTCCCCTTTCACGTTTGTCTTCCAGTAAATACTACGAGAAAGAGGCTGTTCTAATGGACCCTGTGGACGGACCTATCCTTGCCTCTTTGTTAGGTAATGATGTGTGACATTGTAAGCATTTGTGTCTTTTATTGTAATCATCTAGTTTGGGCTCATTTTCAGTACAAAAGCTTGTTGTTGGACCAGTACCCTATACAAGGACATTATGGTACC
The DNA here is from genome assembly GCA_008360985.2 of Macquaria ambigua. Lineage (NCBI taxonomy): Eukaryota > Metazoa > Chordata > Actinopteri > Centrarchiformes > Percichthyidae > Macquaria > Macquaria ambigua. Next base: position 158,833 of record VMKM01000656.1, on the reverse strand, counting down.
CCCTTTTTTCAGATTTTCTCCCAATTATTATATATATATATATATATATAATAGCCAGTTCCCCCCAGTGCTGCAGTCTTTGTTGTTGCTAACTTCAACTCTTGATCAGAGGAGCTTGTAGACTGAAGCAAACAGAGCTGACTGGCCAACCAGTTTAAGTCAGTTCTGCAGCAACACGGACATGATCCCACACTGGCTTCCCACCAGTGGCCAGGCCAGAATCACTGTTGCTAGGGACTGAATTTGGGTCTCAGCAGACACCTCTATCAATGTGGTAGTACCCGTAACTTTAGATTGGACAGTCTTGGTATAATTCTGTACCCCGAAGCAGTGGTTCTCAACCAGTAGAGTACAAGATCGATCTGAGGGGTCGTGAGCAGATTAACAAGATAGGAAAGCAGAAAAACACAAAATTATGTTTTTTGCTTTTTGTTTTCTAATCTTTGTTTTTGCTTGAAAATGATAGGATAATCTTGCATCTTCGAGTCTCTAAAAAGTATTCAAAAAAACGTTGTGGGAGGGAAAAATCACTCTTTGAACTGGGGGTCACAAGTAGAAAGAACTTATATTAAAGGGTTTACAAGCCAAAAAGGTTAGGAACCATAACTCTAAACTATCATACAATTCTTTGTAACTTTATGGTGGATCAAAAGGTAGATCATCTGAGGCCTATTATGGTACATCTCTGAAAAATCTACCTTTTACTGTAGCACAACAGAATCTTATAGCAAGTGTCTGCACTATGTAACTGTTCACCTTCTTTGTGACAGTTGGACCTTGTGCTTTGGAGTACACAAAGATGAAGACAGCCGACCACTTCTGGACAGACCCGTCTGCTGACGAGTTGGTGCAAAGACATCGCATCCATGGTGGCCACTGCAGACAGGATTCACCCACTAAGAGGCCTGCACTGTGTGTAAGTATTAAAACTAGTAATAGAGTAGATGATCATGCAGAATTAGTGCCAGGCTCCTTTTATTTCATCCCACATGTCTATAGCATATATTTATTCTGGTATATTAGCAGGCAGGCAGAGTTTTAGTGGTGCATCTGATCAGTTACGTTCCCCTCGGAGGTGCTGTCTGTCTGATTATAGACGACCTGCTAAGATTGCTGTGTAAAGTGAAGCACAGCGCGTCCCAGGAGAAAAAACAGAGTGCATCTGAGACCTTCACACTTGTTCAGTTATCAGTGAACCAGGTCAACCAACTCGGCCTATCTTACAACACCACAATGCTCTTTACAGTTGCATGGTGCTGTGTATTTATATGTGTGTATTACAAGCAAAAGTAGGCTGGTTTTTGGCATCAGGAACAAGGGAGGATGCATTGGTGCACATGAATGAATGTTCTAATTCTCATTTTTATTCATGGTAAATGGCTTTACTGTGACTGGCTGGCTGTGATTCATTCTGCAAAGATAGACATCACTTAAGCACTGGTTCACGATGTTTGTTATCTGATTTGATATATTTTGTGTCTGTGTTGTGCAGATCCAGAAGCGGAACTCCAGCAGCAGCATGGATGAACGCCCCTCCCCCTCACCATCAGCTCGTGACTATGTGGAGTCCCTGCATCAAAACAGCAGGGTGACCCTACTGTTTGGCAAAAACAATGTGCTTGTACAACCGGTAACTGTCTGATTCCTCTTACTCACTCATAGATATATAGAAATGAAATAATATCTCAATTTAACAGTTTAAAAAGAAGATAAAAAAGATTGCACACAATTCAAAGTCTGCAGCAAGAACATTTTATTAACAGACTGACAACATTTTACAGTAATGTCACAGCTAAAAAGTATCATTAGAGGAAGATTTCATTACAAGTTAAAGCCCTGAAAAAAATGGCAGTCTGCATATTGTGTTGTCATCCCATGCATCTCAGAGCACTCTATAAGAGCCTAATGTGCTCTCTGGTTAATAAGAATCCTACCAGCAACAACTGATTCAGACAGAATATTTTCTGAACTGGAAAATTCATGAGTATGCTGCAATAACTGTAATCTGTGTCCAAAAGCCTATGAGAGATACTCTCAGCCTTAAATATCCCAACCTTCACCTGCCTGCTCTAAAATGGACATGTGGTGAATGCGTACGTCCTGAAAATCTTCTTTTATTGTCATCTTGTCTTTTTCACACACACACAACAAGTAGTTTCTTTGTTCATGTGTGTTATCAGTGTAAATGCATGCACAAGGCTACCTTCTCCACCAACAATACAGTCTTCTTCAGGCTTATACATACAGACATATCCTCGCTTATTGCATCAAATGAAAACATCCATCCTCGTGGTTATTTCAGAGGGATGACATGGAGGCGATCCCGGGTTACCTCTCTCTGCACCAGAATGCTGACATCATGACCCTGAAGTGGACACCCAATCAGCTCATGAACGGCTCTGTTGGAGACCTGGACTATGAACGCAGGTGCAAAATTATCCAGCTGCAAATGGATTGTGATTGTGTCTGTCTACAAAGCCTGCGTTTGATAATATTAGTAATCCTTCTCATATTAAGAATATGTAATGTGCTTCCTCAAAGACATGTAAACCCTCTGCATTATTTCTTTACTTGTTCTCTCTGCTGTTTGTGTAACACTCGGGTGTTGGATCTGAATAATACAGTGTGTTTGTGTGTGGCTCAGGGGCTCAGTATGCAGCTGATCTGATGAGGCTTATTTTCAGCACACCAGCAGCCAGCGGATGGTTTATTGACTGAGACACTGTCAGACATCTCTCAAACTAGCAAACCGTGTTATGTTCCTGTGTCTGTGCATGGTTTCCCTCACCAAAATAATTGATTATTGCATTAGCATCTCTGCTCCTGCTCGTCTGTGTGCACACTCCCGACTACTTTCTTTTATTAGCCATAAAATTAATGTTCCTTGAGATTTTGATTCACACAAATAATATGTCACATTCCCTATGGATTTGTGCTAAGACTAGCCTGGTTTGGTATTTTACTTACTATGTATTTGATTTAATGTTTTTCAGTGTATACTGGGACTATGCCATGACGATCCCTCTAGAGGAGATAGTTTACTTGCACTGTCACCAACAAGGTGGGGCCACACAAACCTTCTTAACCGTTAAAGCACACTTTTACCTCAGTGTTTGCGTTTATTATCAGTGACTGCAATTGAACACAGCTGTCAAATAAAATGTCATCATGAGTAATTAAACAAAGAAATCATTACCCATATGTTTCCTGTAGTTGACAGTGGGGGGACGGTGGTGCTGGTCAGTCAGGATGGGATCCAAAGACCTCCAATTCGCTTCCCCAGAGGTGGCCACTTGCTCCAGTTCCTCTCCTGCCTGGAGAATGGTCTGCTTCCCCATGGCCAGCTGGACCCTCCACTCTGGTCCCAGAGGGGAAAGGTCAGCACAGGAGGTCTTTCTTTACGGTCACTCCCTGGCTTCAGATCCTGAACACAAATTACACAGATTAGGCATTCTTCCAGGAAAAGAGCACCAAAATGCTAAATCAGCCTTATCTGATCAATAAATCAATAAAAAAGACATTAGGATTTGGAACTGGTGCACTGCCTGGTTGTAATATTGGTTGGAGTGATACTGATGAATGCCTGGCTTAATGTTCTCTCTGCTCCACCACACAAGAAGTGTCTACTTTTAATGAATGGATGTTTTTGTTGGACTGAGTAGCATTATATCTGCAGCTAAACTGAATAATGAAAACCACCCACGCATGTTCAGCCACTATTAATAGGCTTAATCACACAGACACTCATCATTTTTAATTCACATGGATGGCTCAGTTGGGCTCTAATGGCTGAGAATGTTTTGTTGTTGGTATTAGTCTAATAACGGCTATATTCTCATCGCAGGGAAAGGTGTTTCCTAAGCTGCGGAAGAGGGTTCCTCAGGGATCTGGATCCTCAGACTCGGTCTCAGATAAGGAGGAGGACGAGGCCACAGATTATGTCTTCCGCATCCTCTTTCCAAACAGTCAGTCAGAGTTTGGTGAGATTCCCTCCAGAGAAGCAAATTGATATGAGCAGCACCCACAGGCCTCTCCAGATTGTTGCACTTTTATGAAAATGTTACTCATTGTTTGTTACAGTGACTGTAACCCATCCTCCCCATCTGACCTCCTCCCTCTCCCTTCAACTGAGTGGACAGTCCCTCTCCAAAACAGGGACCCTGGTTGTACCCAAGAGGTCCCGCAGCTGTCCTGAAGGATCCCCCTCACTCACAGGAAGCAGCTGTAACACTGTCACACCTCAGCTCATCTGTCCAGCTGTCAGCTTGCCTTGCTTTAATTCCCTGCATCTAATATCCTCCTGGCCTGAACTGCGCCTCTGGCAAAGTTTATTGATGTGTCCCGTTATTAAAGCCCCTCCCACTCCTCGCCACCTTGTCACACCTTTTTTTACTGCATTACAGCGCAGTAACCTTTTAATAGCCGATGGGTGGACAGCTGATTTATCGAATATGGCTCCTGAACTGAGAAAGGCTCTTGCTCAATTCATTTTTCTCTTTATAATAATGTAATTGAATTTAATGGCTTCTTGCTTTCAAATTGTGCATCAATTCCAGATTGCATAAATGTTTTTGTTAATATGCTTTGTCTTTGCTCTAACAGGAATCAAACACAAACATATTGTGCTCTGAAGTGCTTTCAGCAGATCACAATTGATCAACATAATTCTGCTTATGTGAAATGTTTCCAGCTCTGTTCGAATCATCAAAGTGCAAATGTAATTGTTCTTGAAAGCCTGAGCAGCATAATGCTTTTTAAGTGACAGCGTGTGTGTGTGTGTGTGTGTGTGTGTGTGTGTGTGTGTGTGTGTGTGTGTATGTTGCAGTGACTCCTCCAGACTTGATGGATCAGGGAGCTACAATGTGGCATCCCACTCTCAGGAAGTCCTCGTGTTCCTCTTGTTCTCAGGGGAGCTTCTCTGATGGGGCGACACCCAAGGGCTGTAACCATGAGAGGTGAGAGATAAACATGCTTCAAGCTAGACTGAGTTGTGTTAGATCGTGACAGGGAAACTGCTGAAGGCTACAGAGACACACAAACTCAACTACACATCCCTTAGTGCCGACCAGAAATCCTCAGAAATACAGACAAAAATGGGAAAGGAACAAAGATGCAAGAACCTAGCAATTACCCAGAAGACAATTATGTGACATTTACTTCACTGACATCAGAATGTGTTGAGGAAATTAGGTGATAAGCAAGGCAGATAAAATGGTTGGAGGCTATGAAAAAAAGGCAAGCCATTGGGCTAATTTATTCCATATGGCAGCAGAATAGGTTATCATTTGAATGATAAAGGTTAGTCCCAACACTGTAATAAACTCTACATTAGATACAGTATCTCATACATTCAGGACAGCATGAATAACTTCTCATGCACTAGACTAGATGATTAGTTTAATGAAAGTCTTTTAAGGAAAGGTAACAGAATAGTTGCATAATGTGCATAAAGTGTTTCCTGCTCTGTGCTGTGTCTTCCTGCAGGGCTCCTCTGAAGCTGCTGTGCGACAACATGAAGTATCAGATCATCTCTCGGGCGTTTTATGGCTGTATGTGATTGCTTATTGTGTACACTGAAAAGCCTTAAATATCAGTATCTGTTCACATTCACTGAAATGTGTTTCAGGAAGTAGTACATAATATCCTCATTTTAATTACCACTAACATCTGCAGAGGCATTAAGTAATTAACTGTATTGTCAACCAGGGTTGGCATACTGCCGTCACCTGTCCACTGTGCGTACACACCTCTCTGCTCTCGTCAATCACACCATTGTGGCGCCCGACGTGCCGCGTGATGCCCACAAAGGGCTCACTACAGACGTGTGGCAGACGTTCCTCCAGGACTGCACAGTAAGCATCGCTGGTGTCACAGCACTGCAACACAAACTTCTCATTGCTGCAGACAGTATGCCGTCCACACACACACACACACATGCATGTCCACTCCCAGACTCTCTTTCACTCTGTCACTCTTCTGTCTCATCCATATTCATCCTCTGCTAATCATGTGGCTCACACCATTAGTCTCGCAACACGAGACAGCATGAAGCATGACTAATGGACCTGTCAGTCTCAAAGTCCACATCTACAGTTTATTTGGACATTAGTTATATGAATCTGGAGCCATGGAGAGTTTGACCTGAACAGAGCTTTCAACTGCATCTCACAGTTAGCAGATAAGAGTTTATGGAGATGGCTCAGTTGTCATCACATGACTTAGGATCTAAAAGATAAGTGGTTAAATTTTAAAGGATTACTTTTGTACTCTTTGTTTATATCAATTACTCCATTTATTTACTTTTGAGTTACCTTATAAAACCCACATAAATTAACCCATTAAATGTTTAATTAAGCAATAGATTACTGGTTGAGTAACAGCTGTGGACAGATGTTTTTGATCTGGACTTATATCTGAAGGTGATTTTCATTTATCTTCTTGTGAAGTAAATTCTAAATAATGAGCACATACATACTGTGTGACAGTTGGGACATCCAGTGCTTTTCGTCTTCCCCATCTGCCACCCTCTTGGATGCATTAATCATTACCTGCATTGACACAGTGAAAGCTACTGTGATGCCTCTGTCTACAGGCTGCCGTGTTGTTAATGCTGTTGTTTTGAAGCACCATTGAAAACACACAGTGAGAGAAAATTGTCTTTTTAAATGAAGGGGAAAATCCAAAGACTGACCAAAAAGCAAGTACTGAGTTGACTGAAGGTATTTCTTGTGTCTACAGGCATATGAGGAGAAGGAGCTGCTTCGTCTGGTCTACTTCGGCGGTGTGGACGCCTCGCTGCGTAAAGAGGTGTGGCCTTTCCTTCTGGGTCATTATCAGTTTGGAATGTCAGAAGCCGAGAGGAAGGAGGTTTGTCTTTTCCACGATTATTGCTTTGCTTCCAAAGCATCTTCCATGTGAACCACTGACCCCTGATCCCTCACCCCAGGTGGACGAACAGGTCAGAGTGTGCTACCAACAGACCATGCGCGAGTGGCTCGGCTGTGAGGAGATTGTCCGCCAGCGGGAGAAGGAGCAGCATGCTGCAGCATTAGCAAAGTGCTCCTCTGGAGCGAGCATGGACAGTCCCAGTCAGAAGATGATCCACCATGACTCCACCGTCAGCAATGAGGTGAAGCAGTAATACACACTTATATTCAGAGTTAGACACTGTGCATACATGTAGCCTGACACTCTGAAAAGGAATCAGCTGTTTGTGTTATGTTGTGTCCTCAATCAGTAGTTTGTACAGAAAAGTTGCAGTATATAAAGATAAATGTGGCCAATTTTTCTAGTTATGAGCAGTACTTCTCTGCTTGTGAAAACAGTCGTATAACTTCTGTAGCTTTAGAGGGATCGTTCAATTTGATAAAGAATCTGCATTATAAAAGACACATTTTAAAGACATGGGCATTTACTAGGCTTAGAAGGTCTAAAGAAGAGCTATTGGTTGCATTATGGGAAGTGTAGAATCCAGCATTTTTGGAGCTTGACCCATGCTTCTTCTTTTAACTGCAACTTTACAAAAGTGCAATACTAAATCACCAGAGGAACGTGAGTGCAGCACATGAGCCAACATACAATAAGACTGTAAATCAATAAAAAATATTCTTATCTTTCAGTCCCAGTCCTCCCACAGCTCAGACAGGCAGAGTCTGGCCCGCCTGCAGAGTGACTCCAGCAGCAGCACACAGGTATCAAAAACTCTGCATAGATGGTCTTATAAAAGGGTCTTTCAAACAGCACTTCTGGTACAGTTCTTAAAACGCTAACATCCTGATCTTTCATGACACATGTCTCAGTATATGACTAAAGTAATGCATGTGATCTCTACTTTTTGAACCAGTATTCCTCATCCCTGCATTGTCTCTCCTGCTAGTTATTCACATCCTCCCATCCCTTCCCCTGGAGTAGCCTGCTTCCCTTTGGCTTGTTCTTTCAGGTGTTTGAGTCCGTGGAGGAGGTGGACCAGATCGAGACGGAGCCCAAAAACGAAGAGGCCAAACAGGTGCCAAAGATGCCCAATGGAGCTCTGCAGAACGAGACAAGCTCCCCTGACTCTGGACATCCCTCCTCCCGCAACTTCTCCGTCACCTCCGGCCTGTCAGACGGCTCACTCAGCACAGAGGACAGCGCTGCGCCTGATACAACCCAGAGGTCTGCAGCTGTCCCTCAGGTGCCACAGAGCCCTGTCAAACCTGCAGGGGTAGAGAGTGAAGGTCTGACAGAGGAAATGGACAGCCAGGTGAAAGGTGAAGTGAGGGACAAAGAGGAGGAGGAGGGGAAAGCACCTGATGTGACCAAAATTGCAGAAAATACCAAGACTGAGGTGACAGGTGACAACACGATCCAACTGTTGGAAGAGGGGCTGGTGAAGGCCAACAAAGAGACAAGTCTGAAACCCAAAACCCAAGAAACTGTTGAGGAGTCTGGAGCAATTAAAACAGAGCAGCTCAAGTGTGAAGATAAAGACCTGGATGCACTGGCAGACATTAAAGGAATTGAATCTTTAGAGTCAGGGGAAACAGAAAAAGAAGTGTCCGGTGAGCATACTATGATGGCATTAGCAGCTGCTACAGAATCCAAAGGAGAACCCGTTGAGCAAAGTCTTAAAAAAGAGGTAGAAGTGAGTATCGAGGGGACATCAAAGCTCAAGAAAACTGCAGAAACAAATGTGGAAAAGTTGAAGGAAATGGACGAATCAACGACAAGTAAACCACAAGAGGTTTTATTGTCGGAAAGGAAAGAAAATGTATCCATAGATCCCGTGGCTCCTGCAGTTGAAAAGAACCTTGTTTTCTCAGCAGACCCCGAGGTCTTGAGGGCAAGAGAAGCCTACTTTGCCTCTCAGAAAGACGAGGCTCAGACTGAATCCGATGAGTCTCCCTCAGCCATAGAGATGGAGGAGATCCCCAAAGCCAAAGTTTCCATGGTGCCTTTGAGCAGGAAGGGACGTTGCGAAGCATCGTCTCTCTCTGAGGACTCGGCGCCTAACGTGGAGCTCAGGCAGGCGGAGGAGCAAGGAAAGCCCAGTCCAGAGGGCACCGAGTCCATCCTGTCTGCGGAGCCGGAGATGGAGAGCCTTTACCCTAACTTTGACTCTCTGGCTGGGTCTGAAAACACCAAGAATGAAGCGACCTCTCAAGAATCTGCTGGGAGTACCTTCTCTGTATGCACACATTTTCAAATTAATTTATCCTCATGCAAATCAACCCTATGATGAGCTTGTTTTATTTATTAATTTATTTATTGTTTTGTCTGTTTCAGCAAGAGCTTTTGGACTTGTACACATTAAATCTGCACCGCATTGAAAAAGATGTCCAGCGCTGTGACAGAAACTATTGGTACTTCACTCCTGCCAATCTGGAGAAACTGCGCAACATCATGTGCAGGTAAAACACTGACGGCAAGTAATAAAGAGTGTAAACATGCTCATTTTACCGATCTTTATACATACAGAAAATGGCTTACCTACCTTTCAAGGATGACAGTATGAATATGAAACTGATGTTGTTTTGTTTTTGGAAATGTAAATGTAAAAGTTCCCACTCCCCGAATCATAGTTGCTTATCTTGTTCTTATCAAATAAATGCTCCATAAATGAAATTTTAAAGGATAAGACCGGCAATATTCTCTATTTTTCTTACTGTCAACAAATCCCATGAAAAGACCCAAAACCAACAATGAACTGATCCGACTAACAACTATTGTCTGTGTAGCCAAAGTCTGCCATCGCTTGTTCCTCTGTGCCACAGACCTCCATTGTTGTCCAAAAACAGTTAAAGACACATCGGTGAGCCACACTCCTGCACTGGGTGACATGTTGCTTCATTATGAAGAGCACGAGCACTGTAGTTTACTATGGCTCCATCCCACATACACCTTCCTGTTGTAAATACTCACTACAGCACCAAATGTGTGTCAGTCCGCAGCTGAAAATAGTCCCCGACAAATGATTTGAAAGATTTACACCTGTTTGAGTAACATTTGCTAAAAACTACAGTACCTAGCTGTTTCAGGAAATTACATAGCCTTTTTTTTAAATATGAAACTACATATGTGTGAGCCATTTTTTAAAGATTTTAGTCTTCAGTAGGAACAAATGGGCTTGGGGCTGAGTGCCACAGACAGGCTAGGAAGTCAGAAAGTATTGAGAGACAGACACATTGTTGTTTTTGGTCTTTTCATAGGATTTGCTGACATTAAGAAAAGATATAAATAGAATGCCAGGCTTATCCTTTAACAGTAATAGATTTATTTCCTGAATGGCAGTGAAAGTGAAAATATATTAAACACAAGCACAACTGAAGGGCCACCCATAATAGGAAAAATAAGTGCCCCTCTACCCTGACCAAGAAGCTCCTAGGACAAAATAAGTATTATATTTACACCTTAGAGAAGCCTAATCATGACAACATGAGTCATAATAATAGATGTTTGAACTTCAAAAGTAATTGCCTTGATAAATGATGATTATTATTTTGAAAAACTTATTTTCAGCATTGAAAAAAAAGTGGAATTACCTCTAAATCTGGACAGCAGCATATGACTCAGATTGGCACATAAAAACAGTTCAGCTCAGCTCACTTCTCTTGGTTGTATATTTTCAGCTATATCTGGAAGCACCTTGACATCGGTTACGTACAGGGCATGTGTGATCTGCTGGCTCCACTTCTAGTCATTCTGGATGATGGTGAGTCAACACTCCCTCTTCTCTGACATTTGGTGTATTTTTACAGTTATTGACGGAACAACAGAGGAGAGTTTGCCCACTCACTTTCTCACTCCAGCTTCCTCTCTCTTGTTCCCTCCTTTCAGAGGCCATGGCCTTCAGCTGTTTCACTGAGCTCATGAAGAGAATGAACCAAAACTTTCCGCACGGAGGAGCTATGGACACTCACTTTGCCAACATGCGCTCTCTAATCCAGGTGACACAGCACCAGTAAAGTCTTTACACGTACTGTAGCACTAAAACCATTCATTACCCACATGCACCCCACATTCTCACACTTTTCCCCCACAACCAGTCTCATTATATCTTTTTCCTGTATCTCCTCTGATCCCCTCTCTGTCTAGATCCTGGATTCTGAGCTGTTTGAGCTAATGCACCAGAACGGAGACTACACCCACTTCTACTTCTGCTACCGTTGGTTTCTCCTAGACTTCAAGCGAGGTAAAGTGACAGCATGGTGCAAAAGAGTTTGTGCCAATTAGAGGAGGAGATTCGCCCCTCTTTAAGCCCTGTTTGTGGATAAAATGCCAAACCACTTGGCAGCTTGCTAACAAGACATGTAGTTATTAAGACTTGGAAAGGATTTAGAAGTCCATTCCTGGGAGTTGCTTATGAAATAATTGGCACGAACTGCTGCTGCATGGATAGGTTTTATATTTACTTATGCTTTATGGTGAAGATTCTATGGACTATGGACCATCTTGTTTTCTGTAAACGTTCTGTACATCCTCTCTCCCACCCCAGCAAACACCTGCTTCCACTCTTATCTCTCTCCACTGATAACGCCGCGTCCTACAAACTAGCCTCCCATCCGAGCCCTCAAACTTTGACGTGGTTCGACTCCCGTTCCTTTCTATGCTTTGTCTTCCAGAGCTGGTGTATGATGACGTGTTTGCAGTCTGGGAAACAATCTGGGCGGCCAAGTGTGTCTCTTCCAGTCACTTTGTCCTCTTCATTGCCCTGGCGCTGGTGGAGATCTACAGGGACATCATCCTGGAGAACAACATGGACTTCACCGACATCATTAAGTTCTTCAATGGTAAAACACGCTGCTTTACAGCTGACGTTGTTCACATACACATCCTCTCATCTCTGTTATCAGTTTACTCGTCATGGGCACTATTCAGCCGGCCAAAACAGTTGTATAATGTTGTCTGTGGCTCTGAAGGAGCTTCATCAAAAAAAAGCCTGCAATGCAAACTTGTGCCAGGGAATTTGAAAGATTATTTCCTCTGAAGATTAAACATAAATGCTTCTTTGTCTTTCAGAAATGGCTGAGCACCACAACATAAAGCAGATTTTGACCCTGGCCAGAGATCTGGTCTGCAAGGTACAGATGCTGATAGAGAACAAGTGATTGTGCTGTTTGTCTTCTTTTCCTTCCAAGTAAAGTGTGAACGGCTGTAGCAGCACAAGAGTAAAATACATATGAACGCACACACACGCACACACACATACACACACACACACACACACACACACAAAGCCTTTACAATCAGTTTGCTGCTATGAGCCTTATTGACTGTATCCATGATGTTGTTTGTGTTGTCAACAGGTGTATGAGAATATTATGCTTCATATTTGTCAGTATGTTCAAGTGAAAACAAATGTATCTGAAGAACTATTTCTTTAATTTCTAAATATTTTTGTCAGAAATCCCTTAAGTGTCAATCTTAATCAGAGTGCACTTAATATTTTGAGATAAGGATGGTTTTAGTTGCACATTTCAAACCAAAATGAAGAGCTGAATTCAACCAGAGACTATATTTATGAGAAAAGTACATTGTGATAATAGTTTATAATAATTATTTTAATAGTCTACAAGATTAAACTTTAAATATATCAGCAAGTTGTCCCCCTATTCCTATCCCTTAATGAAGGACAGAATGTCAGCAGACTTTTCATTTTCTTTAAATACAACACCCCAAAATCAAATTAATTTTCACTGATGACTGATTCAGAACACTGGATTGTAGTCCACAATGTAACACCTGTTATGTTTAACACACAACATTAAGAATCATTTAGCTTTTAGCACCATGTCAGTGATTTAGCAACCAACAGTGTTTTGAATGTCCTTGAACTGCCTTGTCTGCCAAATATTCTGTCTTTATTTGTTATGTGTGAATTGTACTGTACTGAGAGAAAAATGTGTTGAACCTATGAGGATTATATTATGTTAACACTTGTAAAATCATAACCTAATATTTAAGTGACTTATGGATGTCTGGGCAGAGATTTATATAAAGAAACAAGCCTGATTTGATAGTCTTAAGTTATTTTTCATTATCCTGTGAACCTCTGTATATTTTGTAAATTGTGCAGTTTGCTCACCTTGATTTTTGTCTTGTATTGTCTGCCACCTGTTTGTTGAATTGAATGTTAATTTCAGCTTGAATATGATTATGAATACGGAAGATCAGATGAGGCAGTGATAATATTTAGTCACAGTGACCAAAGGAAAAGTTTTGTGGTTCCTCATATTATTCACATTCTTTAGTGTGAGAGTGACTTAGTGACCCAAAATTAAAATGAATTGTGAATGACCTGATGTTATGAGGGAAACTGTTTTGACGTTTTGGCAGATTTGAAGCTTGTGAGGACATATGATATATATGCTTTTAACCCCTTAAATTAATGCTAATGTTGGTCTCAGTTACCAGCATTCATGCTTGTCATTCATTGCCTAGAACTTCACTCAGTTGGTCTTCAAGTGTTGTTTTATGAATGTGGTAAGATTAATTGCTTTAAATACTGGTGTTTGTTTGTGAATGCTAACTGCTGTCGGAAAACCTATTTTAATTTATTGTAACATTTATTTTCCAAAGTATTTATTTATTTATTTATTCATTCATTCATTTTCTCATTCAGATGCTGCTTTGTTTGTTAAGCTGATATTTTTATTTTGTGGCCAGTTCTAACTGTGTATTGTAAAACAATCAAATTCTATACTAAGAGTTCATACATATATAAATATATATATATATATATTAAATGGTATATGTTCTTATAATAAAAAAATAAAAATGGAATCATCATTATTTTTCCAAAATGTTGTAATGTGTATTTTACTCAATTCAGTCAAATTGAGGTGCCAGAGTCAGAAATACATCATAAAGGTAGAAGGTTGATAAACATCAAGAGATCAGTAGATGCTTTCATTTTTACAAACGCTGCTTACTGAAAACTAGCTTAGAATAGTGCAAAGTAATTTTATCTTGTTAAGGAACGTGTGGTTATTGTCTATGAGGACAGCCAAATATCTAGCTAAACTCTAAATTCTATAAGCAAAATCATCTTAACTGAATTGCACCTGAGAGTCATCAGGTAATATCTGTCAAATATCTAGTTAACCGCGACCATAACGCTGTAATAAATATCTGTAATGTTATCAACATACATTGTGACAGTATACAATGAGAGATAACTAATATTAATATAGATAGGTAAAAACAATGCAAAACTACAAGTCAGTGAAGAGATGTCCTGTTAAGAAACAGTGAGCTAGCTACTAAAGAGTACCACTAACTGTAAAAAAGAAAATAATGATCATCATTATAGTCGTTTCTTTTCTGTAGTAAACATGGATGTATAATAATACCTTCTTATTGTACATCCATGGTAAATAAGTTTTAGCTAGTTAGCTAGGGGTATGGGGACTTGGGTAAACCTCTCATTGGCTTCTCTGGGGCCCAATGATGTACAAAATTTCTACGCCCGAACAGGGACTTGAACCCTGGACCCTCAGATTAAAAGTCTGATGCTCTACCGACTGAGCTATCCGGGCGCTCTGAGACCGTGGAAGGCAAATAACAATAATAAATTATACTATATATATACTTTGCACACGTTTGTATCTCTGGCATTTTATATAGCGCTACATTTGGTCACCTACTTAAGCTAATTCGTACAATAACCACAATCGTATTACTAAAGTACGCCTACGTCAGCATTAGACGCCAGTTTCACAGTGCTATCAGTGTCTTTCAAATATGTCATACTTCTTAGGGCTAAGGAAGATTAAATATTTAAAAGAACAATATTCCTCCACATTTAAGAAGACGTCCTTATTGCTTTTCAACTCATACGAATCAGTCTGTTGTCACATCGGACGTCACATAAGCGAAGAAGGAAGTAAGTGGAAGTTAAACCTCTCGCTTCCCCTCGTTCTGCCTCCCTTGGGCTAGCTACGGCAAGTCGTTAGCTACCTCCATGCGAAGCTCGATCCGACTTTCAACCTGGGGAGGAAATAAGGGGTCAATGGGGGAAGGAGAAAAATTAAGAAAAAGAGAAGACAATTTGAAAAAATGAGTGAAAATGACGTGAATTGAGAATTAGTAATGACTATGTTGCTCATAAGACGTTGTATGATCCTATTAGTTTGAGAAATATGTCTAAACATGAGACTCTACCGGAGTATGGCATGGGGGGCTGTAGATCAAAAGGTTGCCGGTTCGAGCCTCTCTCTTAACCCAAACTCTTACCAAGTGTTGAGAATATGTCGAATATCACTTAATAAGTGATCAAACTAGGAAAGTGGCTTGTAACTTTTACATGTGTAGAAAGTTACAAGCCAAAAATATATCAAATAATTTTATTTTATATATTTCACGTTTCTTTAAGAAAAAAGACCAAATTCATGAATACATTAGAATTAACAATTAATGGAATATGTCTTGAAAGCACTGCAATCGTGTCTTCTCTTAATGACTGTGATTGTGTTTGCAATATTGTTCTGTTGATGTCAACTTAAGAAAAAACAAATATAGTCATTTTCTAATGTTTCTACAGATATTTTTGGTAGAAATAAGTCAAAGTACTGCTGTAAAAATATTGTTCAAATTTGTTGGAGCTATTCATGGTTTTGTAATATTTAACATTTAAACATTCATTTATTTATTTCGTTGTTGTTTTGTTTGAAGAATATGGCTGAAGTAGTTTGATTACAATATTAGCAGCCTATCATTATTTTAGTTAATTTAAGTATTTATTAAGGCTTTTGTTTTGTAGATACAGAGCAGCTTGGGCACTGGAGGTGAATCTACATATATGGGTATGCAGGTATAGGACCAGCAGGCACCGGGAAGGGTTCATGGTTTTTTACCAGGGCAAGAGAGGCTGCAGACGCTATTGTTCTTTGTTCGTTTGTTTGTTTGCTGGCAAAAATGGTTAAATAAACCACACGAAACGTGATGCTTGCCTGGACAATGGACTTCTTTTCCCTGCGTAAGATTCGTTCCTTAGGTGCCTCAGTGGCCGTTTGATTTGATCCCATACTTTGTGGCTCCACCTGGAAAAAAAAAAGTCTAAATACATTTATTTTTAAACATTAGTGTTGATTTTATGATTGGTTGCACATTATTGAGATGTTAATGTGAATAAAATTAAAGATGATGGTGTACATTTGTGAGGATCCTTAACTAATGTTTATTTTCTTACCACAGGAAACATTCCTCTAGCAAAGAGAGAGGAGTTCTGATGTTTGTGAATTTATCCTTTATTTATTACTACTTTTTGCATTTGAGAAGTTGTTGTGTATGTAAATAAAAACCTGCTGGTCATGTATTTACATTTATTTTATTTTCTAGTTTCATTTGACACCTAATGGTTCGATCTGGTTGTAGTTTCAGTATCATTTAATTCAAATTGTGAGTGAGCAGTGTGTTGACAACCTGTGTTATGAGGACATTCAGTGCAATGGCAGTACATTGTTTTCATTTGTGATTTACATTGTGATCTTCATGTGTCCTGTTTTCATTCTAGTGTTGTTAAAAAAACTAATAGGCCTACTTATTCTGTCCTCTCTCCTTCTGTTTTGTTTCCATAGAAAACGTTTTTTTAAGGATGCTAAAAAAGGCTGCTAGGAGCTGTTTCTCCACTGCCCCACCTGTTTGATAAAACTGGATTATTAGGTGGTAAATTCATAAACATACCTTGGGGCAGTGTTAGTAATGATACAAATATGACAAAACAATATAAGCAACCATAATAGCGGAGTCATGTGTTAGGAGAATAGAAACCGAAAGTTATGAAGTTATGAAAGGGAAAACGAATCTTAACTGAAGATGCTGGTGTTGATCAGCTGAGGCAGCCGGTATATAAACTGTGGTGAGCTGAAGCCTCTGACAGCTGCAGCGGAGAAACATTTGTTCACCTTCTGACTGAAGACCTGAAAGTTTTCCGGAGGAGTTTGTTAACCTGATCACAAGGTAGGAAGCTCTCTTTATCATCGCTGTAAAGAAACACACTGTGATACTTTATTTAAAAGAGACGACTTCTTTTTGCACTGAATGATCTTTCAGGCCACATTCATCATGGATATAAAAATCGTTATGCTGAACGGGACGTCCCACGCCCTGACGGTGCACCCACAGAACACAGTGGGCTCTCTGAAAACACTCATTCATGAGAAACTAGGAGTCCCCCCTCAGAGCCAGAAGCTGGTGTTTGTCAACGGCCAGAAGACACCTCTCAGCGACGACTCGAGGCCCGTTAGCTACTACGGTCTGCAGTCCGGTTCCCAGGTGTCCCTGCTGGTGACACAGCCGGCGACCATCCAGGTGTTCCTCAGAAACCTAAAGGGGCAGCTGAGCACCTATGATATCAAACCCGACGAGTCTGTGAGCCACTTCAAGACCAGGGTCCAGCACAGAGAGGGGGTCGCGGTGAGCCAGCAGAGGCTCATTTACCAAAGCAAGGAGATGTCGGATGGTCGACTACTTTCTGACTACAACGTCGAAGCGCTGAGCACCATCGACATGATGTCCCGTCTGAGAGGAGGCTGAGGACGCTTCTGGTTAATATATCTGAAAGTTAATATTCTGTACATTCCTTTATTCAATATAAATTAAGATCAAATAGCCTCAAGTGCCATATTTCTTATTTATTTGTTTCCATTTTGAAAAATCAATGCATTCCTCGATGTGTAATTCTGTCATATCTTAAAAACGTGTTCATAATTTTATTTTGGCAATACAAATACTGTATGTTATACACATTTTTATCGCTGTTAAAAAATAAAGAAAAAATAAAGCCCCAAATAGAGTTTTGTTTTGGTTTGTATTTTGTTTTTTGGTTCGAGGACAAATCGCCACTACAAAATGTATTACAAAATATACATTATAACTAATACACTCCCTCACTTCAACAGTACCTTAATTTTCTCACATAAACTTGTAACCAGAACACACAAACATAAAGAAATAAATGAAGGAATGATATAAAATAAAAATGTATAGAAAAATAAATAAAGCTTGGACACACTTATCTACTGGTAAAACAAGCGATAAAAGCTCCTGTCATATACTAAAAAAAACAAAATCAATACACATTGCCAGGCTGAGACAATATGTGTCAATATATACAGTACGGAATACAGTATGGAGAATTTTGGGGCTGTCAATGACATGACTTCATGAGCAGACTGCAGCAAAGGCTTTGAACAAAATTTCTACGCCCGAACAGGGACTTGAACCCTGGACCCTCAGATTAAAAGTCTGATGCTCTACCGACTGAGCTATCCGGGCGCTCTGAGATCATTCGAGGCCGTTAACAATCATAAATAACAGATATTGTGCATGCGTTTGGATCTTTGGCGTTATATGTACTTATATATATATATATATATATATTATACTTTAACTATTTAAGCTTCGTACAATTCGAAGCTTAAGTAGTTAACGAAATGTAGTAATACGATTGTTACGAAAATTCGTACAATAACCACAATTGTATTACTAAAGTACGCCTGCGCCAACGGCAGCATTAGACGCCAGTTTCACAGTGCTATCAGTGTCTTTCAAATATGTCAAACGTCTTAGGGCTAAGGAAGATTAAATATTTAAAAGAACAATATTGCTCCACATTTAAGACACCCTCGTGGTATTTCAACTAAAACGAATCAGTCTGTTGTATGCCTGCAACATAAGCGAAGAAGGAAGTAAGTGGAAGTTAAACCTCTCGCTTCCCCTCGTTCTGCCTCCCTTGGGCTAGCTACGGCAAGTCGTTAGCTACTTCCGTGAGAAGCTAGTTTAGAGCCCAGCAGTGACCTTCCTGGTGAGTTATTAAAGACCAAGAAAATGTGATACATTTTAAATACAACTCGGGCAAAGCTGGCTCGCTAATTGTGCTGAAAATGTCAGTGTTTAGCCTCACACGCACATGCCGCGGCGTGTCACTGAAAATCTTTCGGCCTTCATTTAACCTATTAACAAACAACGATGGATACTCGGTAACACACGTGGGGAACTTCCACAGAAGAAACGGATGCCTGCAGAGCCACATCTCAAATGTAAAACGTCTGTTAAGCTCTCAACCACATAACCCCAAGGTAAATTAAAAGACATTGATTATTATTTGAACTGCAGCCGGTTTATTCAGTAGTCAATGCTAACCATTGACTTGTTTTCTCTTCTAATAGGTACCAGAGGTTGCAACATGGGAACCAGTACCAGAGGACCAACTTCCCCCGGTAATATCTTCATGATTTGGTGAATGTGAACACAGTACATTACTTCCATTGGGTTAAGTAATGCTTGGTGACCCAATGCCTTGAAATTCATGTTAGATTTTAGATATTTAGTTGAAATACCTGTTAAACAACAGTCAGGGTCCCATATGTTCAATCATTCCTCCTGTTCATACCACAGACTGTATATGGTTCATACTGGCCATTGAAAGATCCCATCCTAATGTGTTTTTAAGTGATGGGGAACAAAATTTATAGTCCTTGTTATGTACAAAAATGTATTCAGAGGTTTATCTGTAGCTATAATTTGAGGCTTCAACAGTCTTAGTAAAATCAAGTGGATATTAGATTAGATTAGATTAGATTCACCTTTATTGTCATTGCACAGAGTACAAGTACTGAGACAATGAAATGCAGTTTAGCATCTGACCAGAAGTGCAAAAAGCAGTCAAGTGCAGAGTAATGTACACATGTACCGGGGTAATATATAAATAACAGTGAGGGGTAGATATGAATACACTACAGTATGAAGAGTATGAACAGTGAAATGAATACTCTTGGATATATACAGTATGAGCATGGACAGCAGTTACAGGATGCAGTGAAGGTATAAAAGTAATGCTAATAGTAAGACATTATATACAGAATAAACAGCTGGATATGAATACAGTGTATACACTATAGGTCAGATATGTACAGTATGGACAGAAATATAAATATGTGTTGGTATGTAAGAGCATACATAGTGCAGGTAAGTGCATGTGCAGAACTGTGGCAGTGAGTGGGAGCCAGTGAGGCAGAGACAGCCATTATAGTGCAAATGTTCAGTCTGGAGGAAGATGTGAGTGGGAGGGTGGAGGTCTGGCATGGAGGGGGGAAGAATATCTGCCACATTTACAGTGCTTTTAGTGCCAAATTTCCTCTTTGTGTTTCCACAGTATTTCCTTGTTGAGCTGTGACAGAGGATTAATAACACAAAGAGGGAATTTCTCACTCAAAGACTTTGTTTTTTGTACGTTTTTTTGTTTTAAAGGACATCAAGACAAAATCACACAATGATGTCAACAAAGCAAAACAGCATATTACATAACAGCAGATATTACCAAAGGTCAAAACATGATGGGGCATGAGTCATGACAGTGTTTGGTGATTAGAAGTAATTAATGGATGGATGTAATGACTTTATTCAATCGATACTTACAGTCAAAAACATTCTTAAGTGATGGTGGACGTAAACTGTCACACATACATTTCTAAACAACACACTATTGTTTTTATAGCCTGCCCAAATCCCTGCTGACCTGGTGGACAAACTAGAGCGACTGGCCTTGGTTGATTTCCCCACCAAACAGGGAGTGGCCTGTTTGGAGAAAGCTGTGCAGTTTGCAGATCAGCTATACGTTGTTGACACGTCGGGGGTTGAACCGATGGATTCGGTTCTAGAGGACAGGTGCGGTTCAGACAGATATTGCATGAGGGCCTTTTCATCACAGTTAAATACATAAATAATAATAATAGCATGTCGTTTTATAGCACCTTTCAGGGGACCCAATGATGCTTTACACATAAGGAGGCAGACAAAACAAACTAAAGTTTACCAAAACGCATAACAAATGAGCTCCGTTTTTAACTCCTGTGAAGCCTATTGTATGAATGTGTTTGTTTTATCCTCCAATGCACATTCAGGGTATTAAGCCTGAGGGACGATGCAGCGATGGAAGGGGACTGTGCTGAAGAACTGCTTCAGCTCGCCAAAAACACAGTGGAAGAATACTTTGTGGCTCCACCTGGTAAGAAAAAAACCTAAACACATTTATTTTTAAACATTAGTGTTGATTTTATGATTGGTTGCACATTATTGAGATGTTAATGTGAATAAAATTAAAGATGATGGTGTACATTTGTGAGGATCCTTAACTAATGTTTATTTTCTTACCTCAGGAAACATTCCTCTAGCAAAGAGAGAGGAGAGGGCTGCCATGCTGAAACACTCAGAGTTCTGATGTTTGTGAATTTATCCTTTATTTATTACTACTTTTTGCATTTGAGAAGTTGTTGTGTATGTAAATAAAAACCTGCTGGTCATGTATTTACATTTTTTTTATTTTCTAGTTTCATTTGACACCTAATGGTTCGATCTGGTTGTAGTTTCAGTATCATTTAATTCAAATTGTGAGTGAGCAGTGTGTTGACAACCTGTGTTATGAGGACATTCAGTGCAATGGCAGTACATTGTTTTCATTTGTGATTTACATTGTGATCTTCATGTGTCCTGTTTTCATTCTAGTGTTGTTAAAAAAAAAACTAATAGACCTACTTATTCTGTCCTCTCTCCTTCTGTTTTGTTTCCATAGAAAACGTTTTTTTAAGGATGCTAAAAATACACTATGACGTGTTTGTCAGTCACATTTAATCTGATGAAATGATTTAGCCTCGCCTTGTTAGAACTAGTCTTGAGTCCTTACATAGGCTAATCATGCTATCTAAAAGTCCCCTGTTAATCATTATTGCTTGTAACTAATTCGTAGGCTGCTAGGAGCTGTTTCTCCACTGCCCCACCTGTTTGATAAAACTGGATTATTAGGTGGTAAATTCATAAACATACCTTGGGGCAGTGTTAGTAATGATACAGATATGACAAAACAATATAAGCAACCATAATAGCGGAGTCATGTGTTAGGAGAATAGAAACCGAAAGTTATGAAGTTATGGAAGGGAAAACGAATCTTAACTGAAGATGCTGGTGTTGATCAGCTGAGGCAGCCGGTATATAAACTGTGGTGAGCTGAAGCCTCTGACAGCTGCAGCGGAGAAACATTTGTTCACCTTCTGACTGAAGACCTGAAAGTTTTCCGGAGGAGTTTGTTAACCTGATCACAAGGTAGGAAGCTCTCTTTATCATCGCTGTAAAGAAACACACTGTGATACTTTATTTAAAAGAGACGACTTCTTTTTGCACTGAATGATCTTTCAGGCCACATTCATCATGGATATAAAAATCGTTATGCTGAACGGGACGTCCCACGCCCTGACGGTGCACCCACAGAACACAGTGGGCTCTCTGAAAACACTCATTCATGAGAAACTAGGAGTCCCCCCTCAGAGCCAGAAGCTGGTGTTTGTCAACGGCCAGAAGACACCTCTCAGCGACGACTCGAGGCCCGTTAGCTACTACGGTCTGCAGTCCGGTTCCCAGGTGTCCCTGCTGGTGACACAGCCGGCGACCATCCAGGTGTTCCTCAGAAACGAAAAGGGGCAGCTGAGCACCTATGATATCAAACCCGACGAGTCTGTGAGCCACTTCAAGACCAGGGTCCAGCACAGAGAGGGGGTCGCGGTGAGCCAGCAGAGGCTCATTTACCAAAGCAAGGAGATGTCGGATGGTCGACTACTTTCTGACTACAGCGTCGAAGCGCTGAGCACCATCGACATGGTGTTCCGTCTGAGAGGAGGCTGAGGACGCTTCTGGTTAATATATCTGAAAGTTAATATTCTGTACATTCCTTTATTCAATATAAATTAAGATCAAATAGCCTCAAGTGCCATATTTCTTATTTATTTGTTTCCATTTTGAAAAATCAATGCATTCCTCGATGTGTAATTCTGTCATATCTTAAAAACGTGTTTATAATTTTATTTTGGCAATACAAATACTGTATGTTATACACACAACCCGGAATGTTATAATTTTATTTTTATTGTTTTTATCGCTGTTAAAAAATAAAGAAAAAATAAAGCCCCAAATTTGAATTTTGCACGTCTTCTTTACATTTCCTGCACTGTGTATTCTTCAGCTGAGGGGTGGAGCCACAGACCACAACAAGTAACCCAAAAGACACACGTAAGCATCGCGGATTTAAAATGACATTTTGATTTGAATTGACATTAATATTTAAAAGACGTTTCCCATTACATCTTACAAGCTTCTTGACCTGTTCCGTAGAAAATATATTATAAACTACATTTATTATGTGCTGTCATTAAAAACAGTCACGTATCCAAAATATCATAGCAGCATGTTACAATGGCTTTAATTAATCAGAAGAGCTACTGTATGTGAGAATTATCGTCCAGATCAGGAACAGGTAAACGGTAGTAGTACAGTAAACAGCCAAGCAGTTTCCTCCAGACTCGTTTTCTCTGATGAAATCAAGGGAAGCTTCATTTCCTCACTGATGCAAGATATGCGTACCAGAATAAGGCGATCATGTTGGCAAACAGCACTCGGAACTGAAAGTGAAAAAACACAGGGACACACAAGAGGGGAAAAACATTACAAGTGGTTTCAGTGTTTGATTCATTATTTGTTCGAGGACAGGATGTATATGGAAATACATACCTGAACAGGCACAAAGTTGATGTTTATGAACTGGAAGGGAGTCCAAACTTTCCAGTTCATCTTTAAAGCAGTCCAGTAACTTCCTCTCATCTTCTTCTCAAAGTCTCCCATTCCTTTAGCCTGAAAATCGATTGGAATGACTATATATTTACATTGATTTTGCACTTCATCCTTCATGTCTGTATGAAAATAAAACTTTATAGCATGTGTTTAATATTGCATATAAAACATGAAGACAGTGGACTAAATACTGTGGGAAATATCCAGGTTGAAACATTACATGAGTGGCAGTAAATCAGATTTAAAGGGGCAGCCCGCCAATTTCACACATCAAAAACTAGTCATGGGGAGTCCTGCTAAACTTGTAAAATACAAACCAGTGTTACAAACTGGGGGGAAAGACATGGGCATTTATCAGGCAAGGTGGGTCTAATGAAAGATGCTATCAAGATGCATTATGGGAAGTGTAGGATCCTGCATATCTCTGCCTCTGCTGCAAAAATTCAGACCATTGTTGTTTTTTAATCTCTTTTAAGGCCCCTGACTTTATGCCAGTGCAATATATCAAATGACTGGAGCGGCTCTTAAATGAGATGATTAGTAGGGAGAGTTTCTGAGATGACCCACCTCCAGGATGTTCATAACAAAGTAGAAAAGGAGCAGAAAGCCGGGGGCAAAAAAAAGCCGATCCAGTATCAGACGTTTGACTATACAGTACGGGTCTGTGCTGGGCATCCACACTTCCATCAGCTGGTAAAAGTAATGGCTCACCGGTCCTGTGATCAATAACCTGAAATAGGCAACAAAGCATAATATGACTACCAACAAAAAATAAATAAATAAACACATGGATGTAAGAAGGGAGTTCTCTCTACTTTGCTTTCAGTGACAGTAATTATGTTGCACCAAGTATTTTACACTGTCCCACACTCTAGTCTAACTGTGAACACACTATTACATTCATTTTCTTGTTGTAGAGGAAACACGAAAAGCATGTCAACCCTCAGTTTTGTTTCTGCATACAGTCTCACCCGTAAATGGCATAGCGTGTAGCTCCAGCTGCGTCAATCTCATTGACAGGGGCTCCATTTTTGGCCTTTTTTCTCGCCTCCACAATCTGAGACAGAAGATTTCCTAAAGCTGAGAGGATGCCACTGAAAATATCAAAGACACACACACACACAAACACAACTTTATCAATATGCAACAGGTACATTCATAATAAGGCACTCTGATTAAATCAATCAAGTGTCATAAACTTGTTAGGGGAGGTTTTCCGGGCAGCTGCTGATTGGCTAAAACCAGGGTGCTGACACAAAAGGGCAGTCTGTGGTCCAGTGCAAACAAAGTGGTCTACAAGATACACTTTGAAATGCAAACAGTAACTTAACAAACGTAACTGCAATGGTTTGACTTTGTCAGTGCTTTAGTAAATGAAAACTTCTCATTTCTGACTGTCAAACGGGGGAAACACGACAGAAAACAAGCACCAGGCTGCGGAACATCAACAAAGTGAATAGTGACAGTGAACGACAAAAGCTACATACCTCGTTACAGATTTAGTGAGGATGGGGTATTTCTTCAGAAGGACCAGATACTGCTGTAGTAAACGGACATGAATGGACACATCCCGGACTGGCAGGCTCTCCACAGGCATTGTCAATTGTTACTGTACAAACATCACCACCACAGCACTGACAGGGCGAAGCGGGCGAAGTTGAACAGCAACTCTGCCGAAGCCTTCCTGTCGACGTCATTGCGTCACTGGTGGAGCCGCGCCTTCACGTCGACGTCAAAAACATTTTCAACATAATTAGGAGGGAATTTATATCAAACTGTAAAAAGTAATTGAAATTAATTGAATCTAAAGCTGAAGTAGTGTCGTTTAATTAGAAGAGAAACACATATGGTCTTTTCTCCATTTGCTCTCGTTTGCACGTACAGCTCCTGTTAAATATCAATATACCATATGAACTTCATGAGGTGATTATGGGTGTTTTTACAGCCTGGTTTTTCTGCCCCCATGAATGTTGAGATGGTTGCTTAATGTCTGACAGGATGGCAGCCTTATCTTTACATACAAACAATATACATATGTGTTGTGTTAATCTTGGTTTCCTTTATTTTCATATTCTGTCTTTCTAAATACTTTCCACTACACTAAAGGCTGATTCTTATCAATACTGTCATCCATAACTGTTTGTGGAATGTATAAAGTATTTATTTCTGTTGATGCAACACCTCAGTCATAATACAATAACAGGTATAACTACAGGCAACTGGCATTAATGTACAACAACCACTTTTTGGAACCACTTTAATAGAACCAATATTCCAATATAAAAGTAAAAATACAAACATATTTACAATACTGAAACTGACAAGTGCAGTTGATACAAATATCTATCACAACAGTTTGAGAAAAAGGCTTTTATGAAAATTCAGTGTATAGCACAAAACAGTGTAAACTGCCAACATGAACTCTTTCATAAAGAAATCTCTGCACATACTCTTGCTAAAAACAGGAAACTGAGAAAGCTTATGGGTGGGTTTTGGTCTGTAGTTAACCAACATACATGTTTAGAAAAGCAGACATGCATTAAAACTTAAAGTGCCTTCCAGTTTATGGGAGACTTTCCAGATTTCTGTAGCAGCTCGTTGGCCTTTGAGAAATGCCTGCACCCAAAAAATCCTCGATGAGCAGACAAAGGAGAAGGATGCACGGCCTGCAGGACGTGATGGCGTCTCTAC
This sequence comes from Macquaria ambigua, assembly GCA_008360985.2. Lineage (NCBI taxonomy): Eukaryota > Metazoa > Chordata > Actinopteri > Centrarchiformes > Percichthyidae > Macquaria > Macquaria ambigua. The sequence continues at coordinate 132,547 of VMKM01000656.1, read as the reverse complement.
AAACCGAGAGAACATAAACTTTGATGCATGAACGTGATAAAAAGCTTTTAAAGTGCTTGTATTAAAACGACAATGTGGACCCACCCTGTTAATAGCGGCTCCTTTCTTCTGAGCATATGATCCCCACAGCATGAAGACAAGGCCTTCCAGGTTGTTGCTGAGCCACTGCACCACAGCGTCAGTGAAGGTCTCCCAGCCTTTGTCTTTGTGGGAGTTGGCCTGGTGCGCTCGGACGGTCAAGACAGCGTTGAGCAACAACACACCTGGTGAGCGAGGTCACAGATTGAGAAGACGGCAGGTCTGTTAATGACCAACAGCTCTCTTGTTGTGCAACTGTGCGTAAACATAAAAAAATAAAAAATAAAAAACCTTGTTTGGCCCATCCAGTCAGATCTCCGTGTCCAGGGCGCTGAAAGCCTTCGATGTCCGAGACCAGTTCTTTGTACATGTTCTCCAAACTGGACACAAAAAGGATCAATGGTGTGATAAATATGTCAGTATCCAATTTCAAGTAAGTAGTTCACAGGCAAGAGACTGAAAAGTAATGACACTGAAAAGGTTTTAACCTGGGTGGAGGAGGCACTGGTCTTTTGACACTAAAGCACAATCCATGGGCTTGGTTGGGACCATGATATGGATCCTGACCAAGAATCACCACTTTGACCTGGAATTAGAAACAGATCTTAAAGTGAGGTAACGATGAATTAAATAGATAATATATTTAACTTCTGTTTTATAGATCCACACAGCAGACAATTCTGTGCACAGGGATTTCAGTAACTCTTTACTCAAAGAAAGAATTAATATCGAATCTGATTAACAGGTTGCCAAAGTTTAAAAAACATTCTGCCTACTAATATTTTATGTTAATGTTCCTCAGCTCCTGCTGGGTGTGTAGGCTTGTTGTCTGTTAGCATGTGGGAGAGGTTGAAACAGATTTGTCAACGTATGTCACAATAACTATGAAGCAATTTTCAAAACCTTAAGTTATTTTTATTAGCCCAAATACAGCGTACAACGTAATTGGCCCACTTGCCCAAATATGTTAAATCCAGTGTTAAACTTCAGATCTTCAGATTATGTTTGATCCCAACCTACATTTAAGGCCTGTCTGTACTTAAAAAGGGCTTGTGTCCTCACTACAAGGAGCCTCAGGCATTCAGAGCAGGAAAACTTTGGTTGACTGTGCAGCGCTTTTGATATTGTTGCTGTTTCACTCTGCAACAGCCACCTGCAAAGTCTCAGAAAAGCCAAATCAGTGCAAATCTTAAAATGCACTTCTTGATTTTATAACGTAATATTTTGTGGTTTGTACACATTATTACTGCTTGATTTTAGTTTATTTTCTGTCTCTTGTTTCCCCTTTCTTTCTCTCTTAAAGCACTTTGCAAATTCTGTTTCGAATAGTTCAACTTAAGTAAAATGATCTTGCTTGAATGTGTTACAGGTCTCATAACAGCCATACCGACAGCTGATCAATATTACATGCTTTACACTTTGTCACAGGTCAGTCAGTTGAACTTACATCTCGGATGTCACACATCTGTGTCCAGGTGAAGACATGTTCAGCAGGTGGGTACACAGTGTGGCATTTCCTCTCTTCAGAAACAAACTTCATCAACTGTGGCAAAGATACGAAGAAGTCATTTAAAGTGTTCAAAACAACAGAGAGACCTTGTGCAGTGTGTTGACTTGTCCGCTCACTTGTTTAAAATAGGGCTTTCCAAACTCAGCCGACAGTCCTTTTCTCCAGCTTTCCCCAAACCCTGGAGGTGTTTGAGCGGAAGCGAGTTTCTCCAGCGCTGCTCTCTTGTTGCGGGCGATCCTGTCCAGCTGCTCCGGGGACAGAGGAGCAGGAGGCGGGCTGGACGGCACTGGCTCCACCGCTGAGGACTTCGGCTTCTTCTGCACAATTTTAATGTATTGAGCAAAATACAGAGCTGGTGAGAAACGTGCAGCTGGAGGCGAAACTGGCTTTAGAAGCCGTCGACAGTACGGTACAAACATTCTCGTGCTGTGGTAGTCGTGAGCACCACTTTGAACAACAATCAAGAACACAGCTGTGCTTGTGAACACAGCTTAGATTAGGCTGAACGTCTCGCGGGAAATGACAAATCCCTCCGTGTTTAAAATATCCCGCTACAAGTACAATGTAAGTGGCTTTTAAAACATTAATAACGTTATGTTTTACAAGCTAGACGCGTGGCTAATGTTAGCTGACAAGCTGACGCAGAAGTGACTCACCGTGTCTTTAGCATCCTCCTCGGCTTCATTTAAATCCTTAGAAATTCGCTTTTTCGAGACATGCGTAAAAAACGAGTTAATAGTTTTCTGTCCAATCATTTTGTTGAAAAACACCTTGGCGGTAAGCTGCCGTAAACTAATAAACAGCACTTTTTAGCTAATGTCGGCGCAAAACTGCGGTGGGCTCCTCTGAAAAGCAAAACTCTTTCACCGGGATCAAAGTAATTCGCGCCAAAACAAAGTGACGAAAGCAGCGTTATGATAATGAGCTGAGCGCTGTTCAAGACAAACTGCTGCTGCTGGGTGTTTTCTACAGTTTGTGGTAGGTGAACAACCTACCTTTCATCTGACAGAAATATACCCTTTCTCGACTATTTTTCGTAATTATGTGATATTGTTTTAAAGGCATAATGTCAAGGTCTTTGCTGTTTGCATCGTTTTGTAGAGCTAAAATAAATCAGTCGATTGATTGAGTAGTCAATAGAAATCAGCTATTTTGATAATCGATAATCATTTGAGTCATTCCCCAAAGTTGTTTGGTTCCATGTTAAATGTGAGGATTTGCTGCTTTTCTTTGTCTTATATGATAGTAAACTGAATATCTTTACATTATGAACTGTTTGAATATGTCTCCTTATGGGCTCAGGGAAATTGTGATGGCCATTTTCACTATTCTCTATCATTTTATAGACAAAATGATTAATTGATTAATCGAGAAGATGGATAACAGATTAATTGATAATGGAAGTAATAATGAGTTGCAGGCCTACCTTTTATTAAAAGGTCCTGCATTCAACAAAATATAACACATTTCAACTCAAAAAGATAAAATATTGGTAGAAATACACTATGATAAACCACTGAATGCAGGCCCAAACTGAAGATGCTTTTTATACATTTATTTAAATCTCAAAATCAATGTTAATGTTTTATTCTTCTTTGAATCATCCAGGTCTTAAAAAATCCTGAATTAAGCTCCTCAGGGCGCCACAGACAACAAGTTACTGCAATGGAAAAGTTTGTGGTTCGGGGAAAGAATAAACGCTCCTGCACCAGTGATGCAAGAAGTCCACCGAAGAAGATCAAACTGGAGGGCGATGAGAGGATGAAGCAGCAGGAGGAGGAGGAGGAAGACAAACATGCCGCTTTAGCAGAGTTCTCTCATCCTGTTCCCTGGCAAAAAATAGAGGCAGAGGGACTAGACTGTGATTATGCTCTGCTGTTCTCCAAAGAGGAAGCAGACCACCTTTTTAAACAGCTGGAGGAGGAGGTGGTGTACTCAACAGGTACAACATCAAACCTTTTTCTGCAAAGTTATGACCAGAAGTTGCATCGTAGCTGAATGACGTGGCTGTCTTTGTTCCAGGGGAGGAAGCAAAGGTCCAGGTGTTTGGAAAGGTGTACAATATACCGAGAAAGCAGGCCACATATGGAGATGCAGGTCTAGCCTACACTTATTCTGGGGTGACACGTTTAGCTTCCCCGTGGACTCCAACCTTGGAATATATTCGGGATGCTGTCACAAAAACAACTGGACAAACATTTAACTTTGTTCTGATCAACAGGTGAGAAATCAGTTGTAAAGGTCACAGTTTGATATTTGTCTCCCTGCTGAAGGTCTTCTTCTCTCCATCAGGTACAAAGACGGGCAGGATCACATGGGTGAGCATCGGGATGATGAGAAGGAGCTGGACCCCCTCTGTCCCATCGCCTCCGTCTCTCTGGGAGCGGCACGAGACTTTATCTTCCGTCACAGAGATGCTCGGGGAAAACGGAGCCGCCGACAGATTGAACCCGTGAAGCTGGAGCTCGCTCACGGAAGCCTGCTCCTCATGAACCCACCGACCAACACTCTCTGGTACCACAGCCTCCCTGCTCGCAAGATGATTTCCCTGCCTCGCATCAACCTCACCTTTAGACGCATCAAGAAATAACCAAGCCTGGATTATCAACCGGGCCAATGGGGCCAAGAAACATCTGAGGGGCCCCAATTTAGGCTGAATGGAGGACAAGATCGTTGCTGTCCTTGGGCACATGGACAAATATCACAAATCTAAAATGTGTTTGTTAATGTAGCAGCTGAAACTGAGTGACTTGTACAAGGTGAAATAAGTGAGCGCTGTCAGCTGGGAACCACATTTTCAGTCAATCAGTGGTTTTAAAATGGCCCCTCTTTGAAGGATTTCAAAAAGCCCTTTGAGCTCATTCATGACCATCGAAATATTGGTTTGACAAGGTCAGCTTTTTCTGGAGCTTTCAACGCCATCTCAAGGTCTTTATGAGCATGCAAACTCCATCTGACTTTTGTTTCTGTCTTTGGCACTAAGCAGCGTTTAGTCCTTTAAATTATGCATTTTATTTATTCTTGTACCTCTTATCTCTGTAGTGAAAATCTCTATAGTGAAAGTCCAGTGAGGACTGCATGCTTGGTCAGCTTACAGAAAATTCTTAGGTCTGGTAGAGATTTAGTGTTTTGGACACTTCAGGAAGTGGGTGCTTGATGTTCGGCATGTCTACCAGCACACAATCTCTGTTGTCTCAAAAGCAGCAAATAATTATCTTGCTCTAAAAAAAAATAAAACTCTAAAGTGCACATTTTTTTGATTTTTCATGTTTTAATACCTGAAAACAATCACCTTTACAGATTGCACACAAATACACACAATCTCACATGAATATACATTAGTGCAAATTGCAAACATTAACAAGGAGTTTGCACCAGGCCATTTCACTTGGTTGGTTTGGTAGGAGCAAAATGGCAGTTATGAGTTACAGAGAATTTAAAATACTCAGGATAACGTGCCCAAAAACCTGCAGTCCTGTGGCTTTATCAACTGAGAGCGGATCATTATTAATCTGTTCAACTGTTACACATCAACACCATGCTGAATGGCTCTGATGCATCATATTGTATGTTCATTAGTTGTAGCAAACATCTCGAGCTTTAAAGACAACATGGCACTTTAACCGTAACTGTGCAGCTCTGCAAATAATGACAGTGTGAGGATTATTGGAAACATAGAAAAATATCAAATTCAACTGCTTATGAACGATGTCGACTGAAACATTATTTCCACGACAGTTTACATACACTGCTGGGAAAGAGTAGGCAAATTAGATTAGATTAGACAATAGAGAACCAGAGTTAAGGAAAATTCTACCTATTTGATTTTCCATAATATGTAACAACCTCTAAGTAACATCTCCAAGAATTCCTAATCAGCTACTTCTGTCTGTGTCTGTAATGTACAGGCAGTGGACAAAATAACAGGAACACCTTGAAGTATATTGCATTTGCAAACGCCTCCGACAGCCACACAAGTGCACCATATTGTCAGATGTTCCTGTTTTTTTTGTCCCATAGAAGCCAGAATGTTACATGACAGAAATTGTTACACCTGTCAAAGAAAAATAACTTAAATGATGAAAGGTATTTGACGAAAAATCCTGCAGGTCCATAATCTTTGGGATTGAGAGCCTCCAACTCTGGATCACATCAGAACACACAGAACGACCTTCAACATGTTGCTGTGATCCATGAAGTTATCTCTACAATACCTCTAGGATGGCTTTCCTCTCTGGTCTCATTGTCGCAAATCCACCTGTTGGTAACCGCGTTGTAACTGGCACATACAGCTGTGACAGTTTGACTGGAAAGGCAAAAGTCAGTCAGGCTGTGAGGTCGTGAGCTTCCATTTACTCCTCTGATGAGCGCACGGCGAGGTTCAGTCTTCGGACTCTCTCGTAGAAGAGCATGTAAGCGTTGGAAGACAGCACCTCGTGGAGGCTGGCCTTTCGTACCGAGTCGTCCGACACCCACAGCCACTGGGAGCTGAAGGGCGAGGGGCTGCGAGGTGAGGAAGGGCTGCGACGGTACGTGACGAAATGTCCTGAGTGCATGTCACCGTGGTGAACCAGCACAGCCGTGAGCTGGAAAAGGTATTCTGTAGAACTGGAGGGAAAGACACCATGATTAAAAGACACGAAGCTTCAACACTCTTTGGGAAAGTTTTCTCTGAGAGTCTCTGAACTCTACTGGAGGGATGAAGACCATTTTTCTAAAAGATAGTTCCTCATTTTGATGATGGTAGTGGAAAACACTGTCGAATACATCAGTCTAAAATCTCTCATAGGTGTTTAACTGGGTTGAGATCTGGTGACAGTGAAGTCCACAGCATATAATTTACATCATTTTCATACTAATCAAACCATTCAGTCTCCCCTCGTGCCCTGCGTGGAACCATCTGCGCTTTAACAGATAGATGAAGTCAGCATTGTGACACACTCCATGTCTGAAAAGGGCTTTTGATTACCACCACAACACCGAATAGCTTGATATGCACGGGTTCTTTGAGATTAAGTTTACCTGTAGTCATATGTGAGGCCGAGCTGTGGGTTCACACCAGGTGAGTGAAGAAATACAGACGAACAGGTTCCATTGGAAAAAGGGTTGTTGTTGTTGTTACGGTGCTCTGCATCTGGAAAACAAAATACAACAAATGTATGATGACAAAAAAAACACAAAGTGAATGTGAAGCAGAATGACATTACAGAGTTGACAAATCCAATGTACCAGTGCCATTGGCAGTGGGCTTCTCCATGGAATCAGCTGAATTTTCTGCCTTTATGGGCTTTGGAGCACATCTGAACCACTGGCTTCTCTGTGTGGAAGCGTTGTGTTTGTAGCGGCCCATTGACAGATACTCTGTGAACTGCACATGCTCCTGTCTTTTGATAGGGGTTCCTTCACTGGACCACGTCAGTCTTTGTAAGTGGATGCAGAGGCACTGGGGGAGCTAGCAGAGGGAGGAAAAGGTTAGAGAGAGAGATTTTACTGAAAGGATAAAACAGTACATAACATTTTAGAACATCTGTCATTAAGGAATAAGGGGAAATTTTGATCTACCGAACACTTTACTGTTACATTTCTCTACCTAAATTGGATAAAAACAAGCTTTAGCCATGTATAGATTTTCAAACTAGTGATTAACATCTTAGGCTACTAATATGTAGCTAACAGTTACCTTTCCCAGTTTTAGCTGTTTAACAAATGTTGTCCTCTGGCTTTCCAGAACTTGCCCATTTATTGTGGTTCCTTGTTGAAGCTGAGTAGAAATGATCCAAAACAGAAATTAAACAAAATCAGCAAAATACATATTTGTAAAGAAACACATAACCCTTTCCTGTCTATGGTTTTCAGTGAATTACATATTTAACTAAATGATTACCAGAATTTGGCACGACACAGATCGTGTAGTGAACGTACCTTGGTGCAGTTTTCACACTCCACTTCTTTGATGGTTTCTGAGGAGATGAAATGCTGAAGACACTGATCAAGAGAGATAGGTCGACCCTGAGGATAAACGCAGATCAAAATATGACAAACAGAACAACAAAAAGGTATATTAAGTAGTGATACTATAATAACTTTTAACATTCATGTCTTCCTGACATTGTTGCTTACCCATTGAGGTAAAGGGATGGACAGGGATAGGCTCTCAAATGAGTCATACCGCACAGGACTCTAAACAGAGGCAAAGCAGAGGTATAACTCACCTCGAGAAAGTAAAAAGTCAAATAACACAAATTAACGTTCTATTCACTTCCTGGCAAAAAAACCCCAAACAAACTCACTTGTTGTTCGCAGCGCTTGCATGACATGTTGCTTGTTAAACGACCATGAAAAGGATGGTGAAACTTCCAAGGACTTGGTATTGGATGAAGAGGGGCTGCAAAATGAAAAATGAATACAGATGAAACATATTTCTTTGTGGTCTGATATTCTAGACTCCATAAATGCCACTTTGTCTCCTTACCGCGACTTCTGCAGGTCATCATTTTCTCATCTTGATCAGGAAGACTCTGGTATAAAACAAACACATACAAACAGAATAACTGGGAGTGCAGTGCCAGATTTGTCATGTTTGACACTTCTACACTGCCTAAAGTTCACATACTGAGATTGACAGAGATTTTAAAAAAGGGGTAGGAGGCAGAGTTTGGGTTAAAATGGTACTCCAAACTACAAATGTGCTCCAAAGTGCTGAAGTGAACTGCAGAGCATACTGGAGGCACCGGCACGCAAGAGATATCTGTGTGCAGTTTAAGGGACAAGCAAGTAGGGAGATGACAACTTGCCTCGAGTGACTGCATGTCAAACAAGTGAGTGACTTTGGGTTGACGATCCCGCTCCTCCTCCAGAGAAGACGTAAGGACATGAAAAAGTTCATGTGCATCCTGAGAGGGGATAAAACAACAGATAACTGTTAAGACTTTAATAAAACACTGCACCATACATCATATATGTAGAAATACACAAAAAAATGCCACTCAACAGTATTATTGACTAACCTGCTCTTCAAATGAACTGATATGCCACCGGTAGAGTCTGAGAACATCCAGGAGGCATCCGGCATCAAGTACATCTTCCTCCCCAGGTTCATCACTGGACAGAGCTGTCAGTGCAGAAACAGAGACATCATTCACTGCGTGTCTACTATGCTCTAGTGACTTATATCACAGACTGGTTTTATATACCTTTGAGAAGCTGAAGCAGTGTCGTGGACAGCTGGTTGTCTTTGCATGACTGGATCAGAGGCGAACTGGAAAACTTCTCCAGCCACCTGATGAAGGACGGACATGCTGCCAAACCCTGAAGCAAAGAGTTCAGGAAGCAGGTGTTTCCCAAGTTCAACAGACCAGGAACCATACCTGAAAGAAAACACGAGACATTGTAAGTTACTGCTTTACCACCAGTGCCCTACATATAATCCGTGTATTACAGTGTCATACTGATTCTTACCTCTCTTTCTCTTCTTTCTCTCTGTAATTGGGCCCCACAAAACGTATACTCCAGCTGCGATCGCAGCAGCTATCCCACCAATGACACCCCAGTTTTTTATCATCTTGTTTCTGAAAAGACAACATTATGTTAATGAAGCACAACAGATGACTTTGGATGGAAGGGAGTAAAAGAGAAAAGACAGGTGAAAACAACAGGAGAGGCAGGAAAGGCATGAGGGTACTGTTTTTGTTTCTTCACCATATTTAACACCTGAATCTGGGCATTATAATTGACAACAAGTTGATTTTAGGCAGTAACACAGACATGATATGTAATAAAAGCCAGTAGCATCTTTTTTGTGTGAGGAAGATGGCTCACACGATGGTTGACAATGTTTTATAGATCTTTTATGGAGCTTATATTTTCTTATATCTGTCAGTACGCTTCCCTACTCTCAAACAGAAAAAGTGTACTAACTAAAATGGTTAAGGTCTGCAGCAAAATCACTGGCACTCAACAGAAAAGTAAAGTGTACTACAAAAAAACAGCTAAATAGAGTCTATTCTGTTTGACACGGTCTACATCATTTAGCCAAAACCAAAAACTCTTTCATACCCACTGCCTTCTCTATGTGTTGGTAGTTTGTGGTGATGTTGAACTGTATTGTGTTATACTGAGATTTGTTTCTACCCTCATTGATATAAATACTGTGGACAAAATGTAAGATGCACCCCTCAACATACATATAATTCAGTAGGGGATTGTAAACGGATCTTCTTCTATTTATTATAATTGTATGATCTCTCCCACTGAGACACAGACAAAACAACGCGTCAAGTAATGCAATCTAAATGAATTAATAATGTGATCCATTAACCTTTGAGCCGTTTATCTGTGGTAAAAACAGACCTGACGCAACTTCAGATCAAGCAAAGCCTCTTCCAACTTAACCTCGTCTGCCAGTGCCACAGTTATCAAAGCTTTAAAATGTCATTTTGTTAGTTACGTTATTTTGCAGCCTATGCGCGACATTATCTAGTTAGTAACGATACTAACCACCCCCACCTCACCAATGTGTCACCACGAACCAGCTCACACTGCCATTAGCATACAGTAGAAGGGCTAGCTTTAGCTGTTAGGCTAACTTACCAACAACACCGAGGTTAGGCTGCCCTCGGCGTACTATGTCGCCTCCATCAATAAATATCCAAGCTGCTATCTTAAGATATAGGTATACAATCGCATTGCTACGTATCTCCGTCAGTAGGCTTTGTAACTGTAACGTTAAACCGGACTCCAGACTCCGGTCTGTTCTCCTGTCTGCGCATGTTACACTTTGGGTCCAACGTACGGCGGCGGTGGCGTCGTGACCCGCTTTCCTCCTGTCCCACTAAAAATAAGCTTTAGTTGTTCTTTGCCAGGGAGGGAGGTTTTACCTGACTATGGGCCCCGTGCCAAGGAACTCTCCAACAAGCTTATCAGAGCTTTCTGGTCTGCACCACAACATCCTGCTTTCATTGAGGAACTGTCGCCTTTAGTGGCGTGTTTCAAGACGGACCCACGGAGGAGCGGACCGATGTGTTCACCGTTTACACTCCGACCAACAAAATGTTTGCTGCGTACATTTCTGAATTCATGAGAGTTATCAACAGCTACAACCTTGTCAAGCGAATATGTGACAAAGTTCAAACCAGATTGTTCCTTCTTTAGTTCAAACATTATTTTGGTTTTGCAGTTTGGCAAGTTTTTTAAATTTGTTATTGATATTTGTAGTGATTTCTGCCTATATAATGTGCTGTTTGAAATGCTTACAAATAAATAATTTCACTATCTTAATGTATTTATATTATTGACCAAATATCGCATCGATGCTAATTTTATGGATGCAAACCGCTTTTCTCTCTTTTCTTAAAGGGATTACTGAATATTGTATTAACAAAAAGGCTTTCAAAACTTTATCTCTCTGTAACACCTACATTTGTGCATTTAACTGGTCTAAATCAACAATGTTTCTCTTACATTTGTTTTTATGTTTTTACGCACTTTTGTATTAACTGACATTTTCAAATAAAGTATATTTAAAAAAGCACAATTTATTGTGGTCATACTTTACATAGCCGACTAGTAGCAGACAAAGACAACAGTAGCCGAAAACAACATCAGGATAAATAGATTTTTTTTAAAGAAATTATTTTCAAATATAATTTTCTGATATTCCAATACACAATATCAAACACATTGTAAATTCTGATTCACAGTTGCTTAATTTCCACCAGAATTAAACCTTATACATCATGTTTGTTCTATTTCTTGTTTTTGTTTTTGTATTTTATTCAAGTCTTTTTTTTCTCTTTTTATTCTATTTCAATTGATTGGTTTAATTGTGTTTTTAAATGTTGCTCTAATGAATTTATTCACCTTGTATAAAGCACGTTTAATTGCCACACAGCTTACTCTGCAGTTTTAATAGTCTTTTAAAAAAATAGCAATATAAATGTCATTGATCATCTGAAATCTGGTTATGGATAACATACATCAAACCAACAGGACTGGATTGAAGGTGTTCACTCAGCCTCTGTGTGAGTGTTGATCAAAGTAATCAGCAGTCATGTATTGTGTGAAATCCTCCTGAGCTCTGTGTGTCTCGTGCTGTGACTCGCGCAGGGCGGCCTCTCATTGGCTGTCGGCGGACACCCGGAGCAGGTCGCTCTCCTTGGTGCTGAAATCGCTGCACGTCGTGATAATGTAAACGGCGATGAGGCCAAACAGAGCGCCAGTCAGTAAACACCAAAATGGACGATGATCTGTTCCAACTGAGACAGCTGCCGTGAGTAGACTACAATCTGCGAATTAACGCCTTTGGGTTTTATTCAGTCTATTTTCAGCCGCGACAGCATGTTTGGCCGACGCGTCGCCCTCTGACAGCTTCGCATCGTGTTTGTTTGATTAGCTTGCTGGACCACAAATAGCCTGACATTCCTTAAAAGCAGCAGTCATTTAAAAACAACATCTATCCACCTATAATACCTAGAAATATTCCTTGATTAAGGAAAAATTTAAAACAACTCAGCATGTACAGACACTGCTGGTGGTGCAGTTTGTTTACAGTCGTAGCATTTTCCTAAGAAGACTGTTTTGGTTTTATTTATTCATAGGAAGCAGGTTTGCTCTGATTTCTAAGCTGACTGGTTTTCCATCTTAACTTGTAATTGTGTCCGCTGTCATGACTCAGTACCTAACGTGATTTATTTCAACCCTGATGTAGCCTATATACATTAAGATAAAGGCTGGCCCATACAAGTCTAGCCTGGCCGTCATGAGGAACATTTCTCAAAGACGTACATACAAATAATGATATACGACTTTTCAAAGTAAAATATTTGTTAATCAAACATGGCTTTGGAATAAGCACTCACACATGTATTCCTGTTAGTAAAACAAAAGAAAGAAAAGACATAGCTATATTTTCAAGGGGTTGTTACAATATTGCTGGGTATATTCACTTATATGTTTTTCTTTCTAAAGAACTTGAAAATGAAAATTATAGTGGCTGGACATCTCACAAACTCATCTGCAGCACTGATACTTCCCACTGCAAGAAGGCTATGTTATGTAATTACAGTGATTTAGACATCACTGGCACTCTCCATGTTCTGCTATAGTGTTTCATCCTTAATGAAACATCTATTGTCTACATGTGGGAGAAGATTATACCTTCCATCTGTAGAAAACACGCATGTTTCTGGGTATTTAGGCTTTATAAGCTTGCCAAGTGCAGTGTGCAGAGCTGTCAGTTGGCTTGACATGGTTCGCCCATAGGATGATATTACCACCCATTCACAAAATCACAGCCAGAAAAAGCTCATATCACCTAGGCAACAGCCTCTGACTCTGTCTTTTACTCTGCCTTCCCCTGGCACTAGTCTTCTGAAACTCCCCCGACCGGACACAGTGTAGATGTGTTAATCCTCCTGGGCTTTTAAAATAATTATTCCCTTTTTTGTTTTTTTTGTAGTGTTGTCCGCTTCCGTCGCACAGGTGAGAGCACACGCTCCGAGGATGATGGCGAGAATAAAGAACAGGTTGTCAAGATTGCAGAGCAGACTGATTCAGAGTCTGTGGCACTTGCAGATGGAGCTCCGGTTCCTCGAGAGTTTGCCAATCCAACTGATGGTATAGTATGGCAGGGCTCCATTTTACACACTCTTTAACTTCCCTACACTTTCATAATACCCTCATACTCACTATTTTCCCTCCTCCCCAAAGTAACATGATTTCAGTTTTTTTATATCTGTTTCCAAGGTCAAGAAAACCTGAAATCTCAAAAGTAATATCTTGCAAAAGAGAACAGTTTCTTCAATAAATGACAAAGGCATATTTGCTGTTTCAAGCTTTTACTTTAAAACCATCATCAGAAGCACATAAATGATGATGTCACAGGCCTAACCTGTATGTAAGAAATCAATACATGTCAACATCCAGTGCTCTCAGCCTCAGGTATACAACTTCAGTTCCTCATTGAAGCTCTCGGACCACTGTTCAGAGAAGGTTTGTATCTGCTAATTTAAATATTGTTTATATTATTTGTTCATTCCCTCAGACACATTCATGGTAGAAGATGCCGTAGAGGCCATAGGCTTCGGGACGTTTCAGTGGAAACTCTCCATCCTCACTGGTCTGTCCTGGGTGAGAACTGCTCTCTACTGAAAATACACCATCCCAGATACTGTGTATGTGTGTGTGTGCATGTTTTTCAGTAAACACTAGCATATTGTGTGTCTCTGGGTTTTCTGTTTGCTCAGATGGCTGACGCTATGGAGATGATGATCCTCAGCATCTTAGCCCCACAGCTCCACTGTGAATGGAGACTGCCCAGCCTCGAGGTGGCACTGCTTACATCGGTAATGGCCCTCTAATGTCTGTAAAGTGCTCTTGCTTGCAGTGCTATATGCCTGTCCTGATAGTTATTGATTAAGTGCTTAGGGATTGTTATGAAATAAGTGCTCGTATTGAACAGTGACAACAATGTGGAAAACAGTAGGGCCCCTAATGGTTTTTAATGTCATTAGATATGTGTCGCAGTATTTTGATTTGAATCACTATCAAAAGCATATTTACTTTTCTGAGTATAACATGCAAACAGGTGAGCTACAGTACATTTTGCATAGAGAGGCCTTGAACAGTGCATATTTTCAATGACATCACTTAACTGAGATCATGAGAAGATAATCACATTAAAATTTCACATTCAGTGGCTTCTAGTGGCTCACACCGATACAAAGAGCTACAGTACTGTCTACAGCTTTAAAGTATGCACGACAGGATGTGCATAATATCAGCTATGTGTAGTTAAAGTTATAGTCAAGTGTGCGTTTAAGCTGCTGCGACATGCCCAAACCCATTATCATTCTTTTTTTTTCCATTGATGCAGGCAGTGTTTATCGGGATGATGATCAGCTCCTCTCTTTGGGGAAACATATCTGACAGATACGGCAGAAAGACAGTAAGTTCTAATTAAAGCCTCTGATTGACATGGAGATGATTTAGATTTCTGTTTCCTGTAAGACAAACTTTGTCCTGAGTTTATAAGCGTTAGAAGTTTAGCTTTGGGGTTTCTGAATGAAAGAAAGTGATCGATATCAGACGCTGTACTGTATGATCTCCTGAATAGCCTTATCAGATCACCATAATTTATTTAGCGGCTTGTTATGTTTTGATCGTATGCACACACAGGGTCTCAAGATGAGTGTGCTGTGGACTATGTTCTATGGCCTGATGAGTGCATTTGCACCTATTTATGGGTGGATCCTCGTCCTCCGTGCACTGGTGGGCTTTGGCATTGGAGGAGCCCCACAGTCGTGAGTAGCCCTCTTGTATCTCTCTAAAAACAAAACTGTAATTTCTGATTTGAGTTTGGATTAACAGTGAAGCATTCCTCCTCATAAGGGTGACTCTGTATGCTGAATTTCTGCCTATGAAGTCCAGAGCCACATGCATCTTGCTGATTGAGGTATGGACTACTCATCTATCCCCCACCTAGTCATAGTGTTAATGGCATTCAGAAATGACACAACATGCAACCATAACTGCACAAGATTTCATATATTTTGCCTTGCAGATCTTTTGGGCACTGGGCACTGTGTTTGAGGTCCTCTTAGCCATCCTGGTGATGCCCACTCTGGGCTGGCGTTGGCTGCTTGGCCTTTCTACCATTCCTCTCTTCATCTTTGCCATCCTATGTTTTGTGAGTATGATGTTATCAGTCTCGTTCCACAATATGTAGGCTGAGCATAACAAATGTCAGCTTTATCAATTGACATGTCTGTTCTTTTTTGGGGGGGTTGGGGAGCAGTGGCTACCAGAGAGTGCTCGATACGACGTGCTGACAGGGAACCAGGAAAAAGCTCTGGCCACGTTGAAGCGCATTGCTACAGAGAACGGAGCACCCATGCCACTGGGGAAACTTATCGCTGCCAGACAGGTAAAAGCCTGTTTCTGCAGAACACTCATTCTCTGGACGTTATTCATGTACGCTACCTATTATGTTGTTCTGTTGTATATTCAGGGTTTTTTTCTTTTGTCTGTTCTTTTAATTAGGAGGATCGTGGAAAGATTCAAGACTTATTTTCATCACACTTTCGCTGGACCACAGTTCTGCTGTGGTTTATTTGGTAAATGGAGTGAATGATAATGCCACCTCATATCCTCAGTCATTACTCACTGATTTCCTTTTCTTTCTTACTCTCCAAAACCTCATGTTCTCCAACTGCACACAGACATATACATTTTTGCGTTTCTCACTTCATGTGAACCACCATTGTTTCATCCTGCGTCTCTGTCTCCTCAGGTTCGCAAATGCCTTCTCTTACTACGGACTGGTGCTGCTCACTACGGAGCTGTTTCAGGAGGGAGGTGCATGTGGAAGTGAGTCACTGCTCCAACACCAACAGACGCCCTCACACACTCAAGGACACACACACACACACATTTTAATTTGGTACACTGATATAAGAGAGACAATGTAGTTAAGTGACGTGTTAGTTGAACCCCCAGAAGATAAATGTAGTGTACATTTCTAAAACCGAAATAGGGAATTGTGTTAGCAGTCTCTATATGTTTTGAATGAATAAACATCTAATAAATGATGCTTCTCAGAGTGAAAAGAGTGAAAGAATCAACCCTTTTCATAACAGACATTTTGCATGTCTTAGTAGGAAAAACACAGGTGTAATTGATAACATTAACGATGGCTACTAGGACATGTAATGGAACAAAGCCATCGTTAATGTTATAAGTTACACCTGTGCTTTTAAGTAAAAAATTCTGCCCTGAAAAAGGTCTATATGTTTTTGCAAAGGCAACACAGAGGCGTCACAGACTGAGCCGGTGCTGAACTATCGTGTTTTCTCTTCTTTCATACCTCCCTCTAGTGTCCAAAGGTAATAAGAGGGAGCTCCCATGCAACTTGGAGTGTAAATATCTGAACTCCGACGACTACAAAGACCTGTTGTGGACCACCTTATCTGAATTTCCAGGTACACATCAGTTAATTCTCTGTGTCTTCACAAAGTCAGTCAATATATATATATATATTAGTCAAGTTTTTCCACTCTACCATTAATATACCAAATACTTTATATTTACTAGAAAACTAAACATTGGTACATAAAAGGGTTATTCCAGGTTTAATACTCTGAAATAATGTTGTGAATGTTGCATTGATTTACTGCTGTTTATGTCATTTTTGGTAATTATTGATACAAAAAAATGTATGTTTTTTTCTCAGTACTCACTACAAGTTCTTTATACAAGTAATTACTGGATAATTATAATTATTATTTCTTGGTACTAAAAAGGTCATCATAATAATGCTAAATACTGTGTAACTATTACACCTGTTACTTCATTACTTCAGGGTATTTCAGGGACAGATCAGTGAAACAGAACAGCAATAACTTAAAGTAAAATCGTCATAATAATAATGTTAATAGAGGTTTCTCACAGATGACACTTGTTAATAATTCCATTAGTGATGGCTGCATTCCATTTTGATGTGCCAAGGCCATCATTAACATTATTAGTAACATCTCTGCTTTGTAAGACACTGTACTGCACTGTAAGATAAAGAGCAAACCAGCATATTATATTTTACAAACATTTTGCATTGTTACATAGGACTGCTGGTGACACTGTGGGCTATTGATCGTCTGGGAAGGAGGAAGACCATGGCTTTGTGTTTCTTCATCTTCTCTATGTGCATCATTCCGCTCTATGGTTGTGTTGGCAGGTAAGGTGGATACTAGTGAGGATGTTAAACATGAGATCCATAAACATCATTTATCCAGCACTACTGGTTTCTCTGTTGCAGAGCATCCATGACAGTGTTGATATTCATCGCCAGAGCTTTCATCGCAGGAGGATTCCAGGCTGCCTATGTGTACACTCCAGAGGTAAGATATCCACCCAGAGTGCAGGCTCAGATTAAATCAATAGCTGAGTAAAAGGAGCCAACATCAGAGCAGCCTCCTCAGTATTTTCTGAAACTCTGCAGGTGTACCCAACGGCGACCAGGGCTTTAGGTCTGGGGACAAGCAGTGGGATGGCCAGAGTTGGTGCCCTCATTACACCTTTCGTTGCACAGGTAACACATTTCTATCAGTTTTCTCATTTAAAGACATCACAACACAAGAAAGTGGTGATCATTTTTGTTCCTCCCTGCGCTCCATCCTGCAGGTGATGTTGGAGTCATCTGTGTACCTGGCTCTCTCCGTGTACTGCTGCTGCTGCCTCCTAGCTGCCATCGCCTCCTGTGCACTGCCAATTGAGACAACAGGCCGGGGCCTGCAGGAGTCCAGCCACCGCGAGTGGGGCCAGGAGATGGTGGGCCGGGCCCCCTCCCACAGCTCAGAGAGAATCCCTCAGTCCAGCCCCGGCTCCCAGGGCTGAGGACCCGTCGGCTGGAGTACAACTGAGAGAGGTGACCACGGTGAGGAAAAGAGGCAAGGAGAGGCAAAAAAAGCAAGACCAGCTTTCTGTGTCCATCTCCTGTCCCATCCTATGACTCTTCAGTTTAGGCACCACAGTGGCTTCAGAGAGCCAGGCAGCACAATATTATATATTATTATTATATAGTCTTCAGCCACCATTGCTGTCACAATTTTGCCACTGACTAACTGCACACGGGGTGACTGCGAAAGACCAAATGACCTACACGAGTGCAAGATTGAGAAAATAAATGGACGACGTGTGAAGCATTCTTGAACAAGTGAGAATTCAAATACTTCGAGCAAAGTATTTGAATCCTGCTTTTTTTTAAAGCAAAGGAGAATAAAGAGGGTACAACTTTTAGGAGTTAGCTTCAAATAACCATCTTCTTTTCAAAGAGCCTTAAAACTACCTATTTTGTTTGTGTTTGAGAGCCCTAATCGTATCCATTTGAAAAAGCTGCGTCTATTAGCACAAGGGACATAGATGCGTAGATAAGAAAGAGCATTATCTTGTGCACACAAATTGCCTGTTAAAATACACTAATTACAAACTCAGCTTTATACAAAGCGTATTGCTGGAGTGAAGAACAGTTTCGCATCATCAAATCAACAGACCATTGGATTAAATAAGATCTGCGGTTACTTCATTTAAGATTAACTTCTGTCAAGGCAGTGAAAGGACATGCTGCACAGTAAGTCACTGACTTTCTTGTATACAGTAAGCATCCTTTTTAAATCCTGTGTTAAATATGTTTTTTTTCCTCATGTCAATATTGTTTCACATTTTAACATGGATGATTTTCTGCTAAAGAAATGAGGAAAAGGCAGGAATTACTCTAGTAATAATGAAAATACGACCTCATGTCTTGATCATTATGTGATCATTTTATGTACAACAAGCTGACAAATCTGCCAAAGCCTTCATCGGAGCATTATAACATCAGTGACATACAGTCGACGATATTTCATAATTATAGCACAACTGGAACGAGTCCACAGATCCTGGACTGCTTTTGAAGACATTATTTAAGTTAACGTATTGAAGTATTAGGAAATTTAAATCAGAGTATTTTCATCACCCAAAGCTGACCTCAGCCTAGAATTACATGATTTAAAAAATTACATTAACACGACTATATGGTGTTACGATGTATAAACCATGCTGCATCTCTTGCACATATAGACCTACACATGCAAACACAACCATTTAGCAGGATGTTACATTCTGTCTTTCTGTAAATAATGTATCCATACCTGGTTTAGTTGTTGTCTTTGCTTTTGTTTGTAACAAAGGTGATGTGGAGACGGACTTTGCCCAGTCTGATTCTACGAGTAACACACTGAGCAAAGTTTTGTTAAAAAAAAAAAAAACTAGTACAGGTCCAGCAAGCTGACTCTTACCTGCCAGTGTCTGAGATATAGTGCTGCATTAAGTGTCTGTGTGCACAGATTCTTGTCAATGCACTGGATGTAAATGTGTATGATACTATAGTAAATAATCTTTCAAAAAGAGCAGTGGATTCATGTTGTTATTTATTGCTAAACAGTGTGATGAGTGATTTTATCAGTTATAATCTACATGTACTGAGAACATTTTCAAAGAAATGTACACTTTTTTAAATTACCCAAACCTCCTACAGATTTAAGTATGATTTTGTTACATGTGAATGAGCCATCTGTTAGTTAATAATAGACGAGAACAACAACATGAGTGTCTCCTCTTTCACGTTACATATAAATTACATTGTTTTGAAGTGATGTAATTATCTCAAAGATATGATACTGAATATCTGTTTGTTTTAAATGTTAGTAATAGACTAGAACAGTTTGTGTAGTATGGGACACAAGGCACTGATATTGAAATTTGAAAAAGGAGTCCACCAATCATTACTGCCGGACACAAATTTACAAGCGAGCTTTTGGACCTTTGCCCTTTTGTTCCACGATCTGACCGAAGAGCCTCGCTGCCTCCTGGGCGCAGCCTCGGTGAATGGTGAGTCCGAAACCTCCATGGCCATAGTTGTGTATCACCTGAATGAGAGCCAGGATATTTTAGAAGTTGAATGACCAAAATTATTATTAAAAGCACTACTTTGCTCTTAAAGTTTACCTCTATTGTAGCTGCCCCAGACTGTATGGTCTCCCTCTCCAGTCGGACTTTGCTGCGAACAGGCCTGAGGCCGGACCAGTCCCCTGCTACCCTGGCATGCTGAGGTTAGAGAACAACAAGACATAATCTTTCTCAAGCTTGAAATTCTGTGAGGTTTAAGGCAGCTAAATCCAGTGGGATGTTTGGGCATTGTGTGCCTTCACATTTGTCCTTGTCACTAACATGTTTGAGGACTAAGTTACAGAATAAGTATTCTAAATATATCAAATGCAAAATGTTAAATACTTTAGCACTACAGAAGACTCACTGTAAATAATGTATTACAGTTGAGACAGAAAGTCTTTTTATGGCCTCTTAGACAAACAACATTTTGATATCATCTCACCTTGAGACTCGGCTCGAGCTGACAAGCGTCTTCCCAGATTTTCTTATGGTCGGTGGAGTTGTTCTGTTCACTCCAGTTTCCTAACTGGAAGATCCCGCCGACTGTCACAAGACGACTCCTGCAGGCACAGATGTTCTGTTCGCTCATGAAAACAACTTTGGCTTTCTGGCTACAAGAACACTGTCATCCCATGTTACAAGTGCTCTGACAGAAAGCAACACAGTGAATGGCATGTTAAGATAGCTAAATTTCATATTTAGAGACTAAAGCTGCACAGCAACACGCAGTATGTGTATGATACTCTAAATCCAAAAGCACCACAGTGCTCCTCTCACTATAAAAACTGCAGGAAAAGCAGCTGTCTGTTCCTGAAGTTCAGTGTTCAGAAGTGTTTTGTGTCACTAAACTACCCTGGAATGATGTACGGTGAATTGTAGACTCCTGTTGTAAAATTGTGGGTAATAATCCAATGCTTCAGCCATGGAGCATCCACCTGAAAAACAAAGGAATAACAAGGTTCAACTTCTATTTCCATGGTGCCTTTATAGCTGGTTATATAAACTATTTACAGCCATTTGAACCTGTTCCCTCTCACCTTCACTATCTGACCGCGGCCTGGTTTGAGTTCAGGGTCCGCCTGGAGCTCTCCTGATCTTACCCCAGTGCAGTTTATTACCACGTCTGCCCCAGTTTCTGCCAGCTAAATACAGGGAGGCATGATAAGAGATAACAAATATGACACGTGATAACATTTTGTGAGTCTTTCTTGAGGTAAGTAGGAAAACACAACATTCTGGATGTTACGCTACTACAGACTCGGTGTAAAAAGCATTCCTAAAAATATAATAACATATAATAAAAAATATATAGGCAACTATAATATTGAAAAGCCTTCACTAACCTCCTTGAAGGACTCTATTTTCCTGTGATAAAATTTCACACCCCTTTTTTGCAACCTAAGAATGACACAAAACCAGATGTGTATTATGAGCACTAGAAAACCACTCCTGAAAACTTTTTGACTTCTGTTTAATTGAAACTACTCAAAATTAAGAACCAGGTATCCTAAACAACATATGAGGACATCTGGTAGACTGTCTGAAATGATTCACTGATGATTCAATGATTTACTATTCATTACACAACCTATAGGGAACTGTATGTTGAGGACAATGTAGTGTGTCAGATGGAAAACATTTCAGACACTGATTGGGTCATTCCCATCTGGCATCTGTCTAAATGTGCCTTTTTCCCCA
This sequence comes from Macquaria ambigua, assembly GCA_008360985.2. Taxonomy (NCBI): domain Eukaryota; kingdom Metazoa; phylum Chordata; class Actinopteri; order Centrarchiformes; family Percichthyidae; genus Macquaria; species Macquaria ambigua. The sequence goes on along the minus strand of VMKM01000656.1, from coordinate 110,781 downwards.
GCCTGCACAATACATGGTAGCGACCAATGGTAAACAATTTTAGACAGACTAGCTAAACCGGGACCATGTGTTGAACATGTAGGATAAGATAAAACTTTATTGATCCCCAAGGGGAAATTTACATTTATCAACATTTATATAACAAGCACTCAGGTGCTTCCTTTCATCTTTTTATTGGGTAACAAAAGAAAACAGGTGCTACACCAGGATGAACTGAGTTCAACTCGGGGGGAAAAAATGATGATACAACTTCGGAAGTCCCTTAAGTTAATTACTCACCAATCCATCAGCCAAGGTAAGTATGTTTTACCTTCCACCATGAGAGCAGTGTTGAACCACCCGTAACTGGACATAAAAGAGACAGATGTGTTAAGAGTGACACAGAACTATCCATCCAATCATAAATATTTGTATATTTTATTGGGAACCACGCAATGCTGAATGAATGATGAGTTGACAAGCGAAATGTTTAAGTTGCTTACAGAAAGCATGGGAGATGAGAATAAAAGCCCTTTTTTCAGGATAAAAATTGGCATAAGCAGTTTCTTTCTTTCTTTCTAAGCACGTATCACCTGACATTTTGTACATATATATAGATATATATATATCATTTTATGATTTATGGTTGTCTTTTGGCTTTGTGTATGTTTCATTGGAAGATGTCTTGCTGTATTCTTGATGTTTGACATACAGCAGTGCTTTGTAATCCCATGTGGTAAGGGTGAAATGTTTGGCATGGCATGGAAATAGATAACTACCTAACAAATTTGCGTCTCTGCTTTATGTTCTTTCAGTGTTTTGCTTTCATGGCAGTTTCAGCAGGAACCTACTTGTATCCGGGGAACATCTGCAGCTCTCGCTCTGTGAGCTTTCTGAAGCCCAGGACAATATCTTTAAATGACGGATCCTGCAATCAAAAACAAGTCACTTAGAATGAGATCACATCATTTACGTCCTAAACACGTCTTGGCTGTGTTAGATTGCTGAACACTAATGGACTGTGTTTATGGTAGATATTGCACTGGTGTGTGTGATACATTTATGAATGAGTTATTTGAGGTTACAGTTTAACTATATCTATATTTTTAATTGCACAGTGCCTTTGATCTTGGTTCCTAAACAAGGTCAAATCTTATCTTTGAGGTCAGATTCACTGTGCAGAACAAAGCACTACTCACTGGTACTGGTTCAGTGCAGAGGTTGTAGCCAGACTGAAGGAATATACCCATTTCTATGGACTCTGGTGAACTGAGGAAGCTCAGCAAGTAGTCAAATGTCTCTTTATTCCATTTTCTAAATGTGAGGACAAACACAGCATTACAAGGATGGACACTTTTTCGCAGATAAAGTGGAGAATGAAAAGAGAGAGCGCACTCACGTCTCCTGGACGTTGCCCTTATCGTAGAGATATGGTTGCCAGAAGCCAGCAGCTCCATCACTAGTGGTCAGTGGAGTGAATTGGTCTGCATACACCTCAATGGTCAGTGGACTGACAGTGGAGTGATACTGCTCATAGATGCTCTGAGCTGTTGACAAGCCAATGACTCCAGCTCCAATCACTGCCACCCGCATGTCTGGATTAACATGAGAGACAAAACACATTTACATCTGAGATTCACTCACCCACAAAGGCATCTTATATGTAAACAGACCAACATGACAACACTAGACTACACTAGATTGTATGTGATTGAATAAAACATTAAAACATGATTATTCTATTATTATTGTTGTTGTTAAATAATGTATTACTTAAACGTATGTATTATTATTATCATTATTATAGATATATTGGATAGAAAAAAGAATAACAAAATCGCAAAAAGTCGTTAACAATCAATCGTGTACCAGAAAGTTTGTAATGTCTTGATGACACCTAAAATTAATTATTACCCACTGTGCAAACCTGCTGGATAACTATCTCAGATAGATCAAATGGTTGGCTGAATCGTCCGAGTAAAACTTTTGTAATCTAGACAGTTTATAATAGGACAGTAATTACGTAACAGAGCGAGCAACATGTCGGATAAATATGCATCTTAGTTTAGCGAGGCAGCTTTTCAGAGCAAAGACTTATGTAAATGCTGCATAATAGAACAGATCGGCTGCAAATATTGTGCAGATAATCCACTCACAACTGGACCTGTATGATTTCCAAAAAGGTTTTGCTTTACCTTCAGACTGGTGTTCGGCCACCACCGCACGAGTTGTTGAAGTCTGTCTCTGCTCACAACCACTCAGTGGTCCAGCTGTCACATGGGCGAGGGGCGGAGACAGCAGCTACTTGGCACGTTGTATCTATGTTTCTAAGTTCTCTACAACTATCCAGCCAAGATTCAACGCCGCCTCTGGGTGGATTGGATATGTTAAGAATTATTATACCTTTCAAAAATGTTAATAGCTTGATGCCTAGCTGTCACCATGAAGGAACAAATTCAGGACATTTCCCACATGCATATTTTTCTATGCATATTAAATTGCTATAACTTGGTCAAACAAGGATAAACAGTAAGTAATTATTGTAAATATTATTATTAATAATTCTATTACCCTGTGCTTATTATGTTAGGAATTATCAACATGGCTGCCATAAAAAAGGCCAGTTATCCAGGCTCCAGTTAGACCACTGCACCTCCTCTTTCTGTCACAGCTCATTCTCCCACATATATGAAGCCCTTACAAACCTCAACCACACAGGTGTTATTGATATCATTAATGAATCATGGATCCCATTTAAGTGTTCTAGTGCTGTCTAATGTCCACACTGGCTCCTCTCATAAGGCCCTTTTCACGTCAGCCACTTTGTCCTCTCCAAGCAGGACATAACACACAGCAGCTTTAAGGTAGCACAGCACAGATGTTACTAATAACGTTAATAATGCCTGTGATAATGGCCAATTAACCGCTATATGCCTACTGTTACAATGCTAGCACTGGTGCAGCTAGCACTTATAAGACTGCCTGCAATGACAGGACCATCACTGCCTCCAATACTACAAGTACTAGCTTGACTGCTGCTATCACATACACTGCCCTAGGCAAAACACAGATTTCATGGGACATATACCAAGCAGCAGCCACACTTTAGGTTTATTCAGAAATGTTATTATTATTATTATTATATTACTTATTCATATCTTGCTTTGCACTGTAAGTGCATTTACATTTTTTATTTTTCTTCTATATTTAATTTTTTTTATCATTTTATTTTGTTAAATCCTACTTACATGTTTTCCTTTATATCTTGTCTTAATGGCCTTTTAAGTCCTATGTAAAGCCCTTTGAATTGCCTTGTTTAAAGGTGGAATACAAATGAACTTGCATTGCCATGTTATTGTTGTTGTTTAGTAATTATTATTTTATTACTATATAAGTACAGAAGGAAAGTACCATCAGGATGGACGGGGCCTTGAAGGCAGCACTTCCTGCACAGACAGCCCTGCATGCAGGGTAGTAAGGCTCCTCTGCCTCCATCCATCCGTCCATCCATCAGTTGTATGTATCGTTAGCCCAGCAGCTAGCAGCTCACCAGGCCCAGCGGCCGGCCGGTGCATCCTCAGCTTCCAGCCATGGCGTTGGTTACTCTGCAGCGGTCCCCGACCCCGAGCGCCGCATCCACCGCCAGCACAGCAACCACGACCGCGGGGGAGGTCAGTTTGATCCTGGGTGAACAAAAACGATGCTCCGGTGTGGTTAAGGGGTGATTGAAAGGCTGAGGATGTGGGAGATGTTGCCGGAGAAAGGCCCGCTGATTGAAGCTAAATTAGCACCGTTAGTTAACGTGTTATGCTAGCTAGGTCTTTAGCTAACGGTAGCTAGCAAACGTCTTCGTGACTGATAGCCAGATATTGCTGGCCACCACATATGCCAATACGGCTAATAGATTTGTCATTTTTAAATGTAATTAAATTATAAAAATCCTCACACCTGTTAAATTTGGCGTTAATTTGAAAGAGCTAGCTGAGTTTGACAAGTCCCTGATGAATGATATAAGCTGTAGCTAACGTTAGCTGTTAATGATGTGACTGGCTGACACTGAAAATAACGTATTTTTCTTTAACATTAGGAAAATTGTTTGACACACACCATCAACACAGCTGCAGTCCTAGCACTGCTAAACTCACATTAACTTACTCATATTAAATCTGTGATTTTGATGTTTTAGTCAGGTGACTTGATTTCACTATATTCTCTTTAGCAGACAACAAATTAGAAACAGTCAAACTACACCGGAAATGTATATGTCAGTTTCCATTGTGCTTTCCTGATGGTCCCTCCTGTAAGTATAGGAAAGTATGAGATTTCCAGACTGGTAAACAGCCATATGGGGAAAAAGACTAAACTCTAAGGTTTGCTTCTACTTCTCTATAGCAGTAGAGAGTTACAGTTTGAACTTCTTGTTTTCTGTGAACTCACATCAACAAAAGGTTATTGTCTTTCCAACAAAACTACAATCATTCAAAGATAACTTCCTTTGCTATTTTCAAGTACAAATACTTTCCTCTTCTTCACTGCCAGAGGAGGGCGCTAACTACCAGCTATAAACAAGAAAGATCACCTTATTCTGCTCTGTATGGCCACATCAGAGGAAACAGACTTGTCATCTATAACTGGGTTTATTTTACAGCATGTTCAAAACCATGCAACACCTTAAATGCCATACATAGTTGTTATTGCAAATAGATTGCTCATTTTAAGGGAAATTGATTTGACTGGGTTTCGTCCCTGTTCCTCAGAGTCTTGATGGAGCGGTTGGTGTAGTCCAGCAGCTTGGTGAGGTGTGACAGATAAAGCTGGCAGGAAGCTGCTGCAGCTATGATGTCATCTACTGATGAAGGGTGGGTGGGGTGGGCGGTGGAGTACTACTGTAGGAAAGGGAGGAAGAGAGAACAGAGGTAAACTGATTTAGTAGATGCTGGCATGAGGCAGTTAACGTGTGAAATTATTTTATGTAATATACAATAATGGAAAGTTAGTTATGCAACGTTACATGTTCCCCTTCCAGAATGATTTTTTTACATCCAATGGTACTCTACGTTTTTCTGTATGCCATAGCATTTCTCTTTTTTTCCTCCTGATTATACTTGATTTGCTGCAGCTGTACAGTGGTGACTATAGAATTTCCCTATCAGTGGAAAAACATGTCTTAGAGCCCTTTGTCACTTGTTTCAATGGCCAGAGCTAGCATCAATTTACTTGCCTTTAATTTGTTTCCCCAACTTTGGCTTTATGCGTGAACATATGTAGGTATTATTCAAGTCATAACTGGGGGTTTGTTCCTGAATAATTGAGTCTACTCTTAAGACATAAACGGTTCCATTTTGTGGTTTTAAGTATTTAGTAATTTTAATTTATCATGCCAAAAGAAAAAAGAAAAAATCCACCACTTTATAATTAAACACAGATTTTCTCAAAATTGGTCAAAGAGGACTTGGCGAGTTTTAGAAAATGAATCACATGGATCTCCACAAAAGTCACGCAAGATTGAAATCTGTATCTGCTGTATTTAGGTGCTAAACCAGCAGACAAGGCAAACGTCTTAACACGCTCCTGCATTCTACATCGACGGGCTGGCAATATGCCCTAAAATATATTAAATGTGGTGTGTTTTCTTCAGGCAAAAAGGCTGTGACCAAACTGAGGCAATGCTGTTGACTTTGATTGCTGCAGTGTGTGCTGGCTGGTCAGCTGAACTTGCCAAAATGTTTACACAGCTTTGTTCGTCAGCCCCCATTATACCCTTACCATGTAATTGCTTGTCATGTAATTTGTTGCGAACCGTGCTCTCCTCTGTGCAGCCATGCTAGTTTTAGTATACTCACTTCTTATGTTGAGGAACTTTCAGGTCATGTCTGCTCCCTCTGCGTCTTGCAAGCTCCTCCAGGTGGTGTGGATGCTATTAAATGCACATAACACACACCTGCATTTGCAGTGACTACACTGGTATTTGCTCACAGCAATGTATTTGACAGCAGTCTTAGAACAAAAGACAAGATTGACTTTGACTGGAGTGTACTGCCAGACTACTGTGCCTACAACCCCTCTGTGATAAAACATTAGTCAGCCCATGTTCACTACATAGAGCAGTTCATTTCTCTGAGGGTGGGGAATAGGTGAACACATGATGTTTTATATCCCTGTTATAACACAATTATACAGCTTTCTCACAGATCCTTTAATTACAAGAGTGGTGGTATCTGACATGAAAAGTATACCAACATTGAAATTTAGCATATTTGTAATTTTTGGACCTGTACTTTAAAGGAATTGCTATATTTGGATTCTTTTGAACACACCATATGTATAGCATCTCCGTTGTGGGTTGCCTGGGTAGCTCCTGTTTAAGTGGCAGTCTCGTAATGTTTGTTAATAATGCCAAAATGGGTTCAATGTGGTATTAATATTTTCCTTTATCTGTGTTGCAGGATTTTGGGAGTGAAGATGAACGGCGAATAAATCAGAGGTAAGTTTACTCTAAGTTTAGTTTAGCCCTTCTGTTGCACGGTACATGGCAAAGCAGGTCAAATTTTATACACAGGTGTTGTTGACTGATTGGCTGCATCTGTCTTTGAGTCATTTTGTGAAATCTGGAGACTAGCTGGCATCAACAAATGAGCACAACTAAGCGTCAGTGTAATAAAACACCCGTCTGTCTTTCTTGTTGGCGGAGTCATCAATTCCTAATAGCCTACTTTAAAACCATGTTATTCTCTAGTAATCTGTCAAGTAATATGTTAACTCGTGTGTCTTTTTTGTTTTGCTTTTCCACAGAGTGCATGTACTGCATTGTATTGACAGAAAGCTGATTATAATCTTGATTGTTTTAGTCATTTACTGAGTAAAAACACCAAATATTTGGTGATTATGGCTTCAAAAGTGAACATTTACAGTTTTCTCAACTCTGTTTCAGTCAAGTGAATAAATTGAATACTTTGTCTCCCAACAAAAGATGAAGTGTTGCACTATGCCGTGGCCCGTGTATTTAGACTTTGGTGACAGTAAGCAGAAAGACAGAGAAATTATGAAGCAGCACCAGAGTGTTCACACAATAAACCTTTTTCACCCTGCATGTTCTGGCAAGACAGCTATTGTTTCACTCGACTGAGCATAGACATAAAATGTTCATTTTTATATCTACATGGATAAATCAAATAAGTCACAATATTTTCTTATTCCTCTGCCAAAGTATGTAGTGTTAAAGTATGCAGCCAAACCTACCATGACTATGCAGTCGGTGCACGACAACCCTCGATGTTACAATCAAAGCTTTTTCAGTCAAAAACCTTTATGTTTTTTTGTGTGTGTGTGTGTTCCTGATGGTGTCAAGACTAAGAATACATTTAAAGTAAATGATTTCAAGAAACTTCTTGTCTCTAGTAACATGTGTTTTGTACATTTATTTATGGAAATAGTCGCAGCCCTAGTATGTATGGTTTTGTTATCTTTGTATAAGAGATTAGTGCTTTACAAATTGTGATAGAATGACTCAGTCGGGTTAAAACCTGATGAAGTTTTCTGTCCAAAACTGCAGCAGAGTCCCTGGGGCAATTTCAAAATTATGAGATCTTTTTCAAATAGAAAGAACTGGAAATTTGACTTTGTGCTTTTATTATGTAACTTTATGTATTAACAGCAATATAAATTTAGGTTTTGGGCAGTTTTAACTTAATATGATTAATATGATATATGAAGTTTCTTAGTTATAGAAAAGTTGTTCACCAAGCCAAAGGTTGTTTTATTTAGTTTTCTGCAGACTAAAAGGTTTCTTTCTGGATGTTATCTTCCGATAGCCATCCATAGTGTATAGACTTGGATTAACCCACTGACATGCAATGACTGTGTAACAACTATGTGTGGAAAAGCACCCACAAGTGCTGCTTCTTTGTTTTGCATCTGCTCTACAGGTGTCTGTGAATACTGAATGTTCTGCTCTTAAGTATTCGGCTTTGGAAACATACATTCCTACAATTGAGCTGAACTGTGCTGCATTCATTCAATAGCAAGCATCTTATTGTAACCCAACTGCAGCAAAGTTGTTTACTGGAGAGATTTAATTTCTGTTCAGATCAGATCAATACAACAGCTTTTGTCTTTTGGTCCCACATATAACATTGACTTGTCAAGACGGTGACAGTGATGACAGAGTAGGTCTTTATGTGCCATTCATATTGACAGAATCTTCTGTTCTAATGTGAATGTGCAGTCTTGTTATTTTTCACATCTTTATTGCTGAAAACTTCACTTTGGATAATCTGTGAACCAGAGGAATTTTGAAGGAAGAACACGTCATTCTGAGAGTTCAGTTTCTGTTCAGTTAAGCAACAGCCCATGCAATGTCCCTAAGCAATGCATGTGTGTGAGAATGATGTATGCCTGATGCGCGTCCTGTCTTGCCTCAAGATTGCTTCTATTTTTTTAAGGGGCTGGTTAAGCCACGTTATGCAATGAAATTGCTAATAAATTCATGTTTTATAATATTAAGGCATATTAAGTTGTCTTTTATTTGACAGACGTATTTCTCTTTAGATCAGGGTGTACTGATCTAGTACACTAGATAGATAGATACATCTGTTGATGGACAGCTATACGACTGCCAAGTGGGAGTATTTTGTGCTCGCTGTTCCCAACTGACCTTGATAACGCTGAAAAGCCCAAGGGGTTGACGGAGGCCAACATAAACACTGTGCAGGTGTCGGTGGCACTCAACCAAGGAATGATTTCATCTTACCACCTTGTACACAGTAGAGTTGGGCAAGAAGCACAAACAAAAATGTGTGTTTATGCGTGTGTGTCTGTGTGTGTGTGTGTGTGTGTTTGCATGTAGTTATGGGGTGCAGTGTTTGGAATGACGAGGAGGGATTCAGCATGGAGGAAAAGACGAAGGATCGGCAGATTATTAGTTCCACAGAAAAATATATCGGGACATTTCTAGTCTAATGCGAAGTCAATTTAAACTCACACTCAAATAGCACACTTGTCAAGACTGGTAGTCATTTAAATGCCATAATAGGTCAAAATACTCCCACTGGGTTTGAATATGTGTGGATAGGAGAAACATAGGCAGACAAACTGCAGCAGAAGGACCATCTCTAGGTCTTTATTGTAGGTTAATCTTTCCTCAGTAACACGATGATGTCATTTGTTTCCCGCTCAGGCCGTCCATGTCTCCACTGACACCTTGGGAGGTTTGTTCCTCCCTGTCCTGTCCCTCCTTCTCTCTCTCTACCCCCTTTCAGTGGTGTAAGTGAGGAAAATGTCAGCATTATGCAACTGGCAGCCCCAAAAGGAGGCTTTTTTTCCCTCATTGTGCTGGTGTGTGCAAAACACTCTAAAGCCATGAATAAACCAGCTTGGGTACTGCCTCTGTGTAGCCTTTTTGTAGTCAGTGTAATCCAGTGCACCTCTCTCACATACTGGTACACCTGGTGATTCAGAGCAGACGCTTAGAGGATGTCTGGTCTTGTTTGGCCCCATTCAAGTCCATCTGGCTACTGCTGCCTCAACAAACTATACCGTAACATAATTTCTGCCTGCTGCTTCTGAAGCTTGACCTCATATGCAGGGGAAGTCCGTATCCAATCAGGTCCCTCGATTTCTACATGCACCTGACACACTGAGCTGTCCAAGTTTCCACCTGGAACATGACTGAACCTACGTCAGCTTGTAGAATTCAGTATCTGCTAGCCGCCGCCAGGTGTTACAGACGTTGTCCTATTGTCGAGGAGAATAGGAGGGCTATCTTGTTATCTGTGTTGCGGAGCTATTGTTAATGTCTGTCAGCAAATCCTCCCAGATTAACGGAGTTGTGCCACTTCATTGTGTATGTGTGGGGGTTTGAATGCTTAGTGAGAGAGGGAAAGTGAGAAAGAAAGTTATAGCCTATATTAGCTTTCAACCCCCAAACGGAGACTAATCTGCGGGCTGAATTTCAACTGTTCTTTTGGACCGCCATGATTATATTTCATTTCAGTTCTGTATTTTACTTTGCTTCCATGCGTCTAAAAAGAACATTCACTGTTGTTGCAGATGCATTAGATATAAAGGATATGTCCTCCTTAACCTGTCGCTATATTCTCTAATAATATAACACATTGTGCTTTGTTTGCGGTACATCTGAATGAGTGACAGCCAGTGCCGGCCACTTAAAGGAGAGAGAAAAGATAAGCCCTCCCTGCCCTGGGTATAATGAGATTTGGGAGTTTTGGGAGCTTGCCAGTTCTCACCGCCCTTTCCACCAATACTTGGCCCATGTGTTAAGCTCCCTGGAGGCACTACCTTGGAGTCTGTTGACCCTTAAGGTGGCATGCACATGGAGACATCCCATTAGGAAGTTTTGGCCAAAATTGCTGCTTTGTTGTCTTCCTCCAATTGAGCAAGTGGTCTTCCTTTTACCCGGAAGACAGAGAGAGAAAGTGGCACTCTTAGTGGGTTTTGGAGAGGTGGTTTCTGTTGGACAGCAACACAAGATCCTGGAAGTGGACATGTTTTGCACTGGCTAAAGAGGAAACCTGTTGTTCACTTTGTACTAAGTCAGACGTGATGGATGAGGAAATTAAAGAATCATAGAGTTCCTGCTGAAGGAAGCGGAAATCCATCTCTTGAATTCTACTGGATTCAATGTCCTCTGTAACTTTCTGGCTTTTTGCTCATGTGTTTATTGAAAAGCAAATGAAAGCATGTGACTGACTTTGTGTCTCTTTAGGAAAGTGTACAATCATGAATGAAAGAGTGAAATTTACTCTCTTTCTTTCTTACGGATATGAATGTGTAACCTGCTGTATACTGTAAAAGAGTGTGTGACACAGATGAAACAGACTGAGGGACGGAGGAGACAAGCACAGTTGTGTGTGCCTGAGGCAGCGGGTGGAGACTGCAGTACGTCGCTCCAGGCAGGAGTCTGACTCGCACTCACACACAGAGACGCTCAGATGAGGGAGGAGGAGGAAGCAAGAGGGAGTGGCACCTGAACAGACGGCACGTCTTCACTGAGCAGCACAGATGAGCACAGACCGTCAGTCAGTCTGTCACTCAAAAGCCGTGGGCCGCGGTCTGACACCGTCATTCTTCTTCTTTTGCACTTTGCTGCTTCACTGTTGCTGGAGGCTGATGAAGAGGAGGTAGCTCGCAGCAGAGAGGCCTGGGTGTCGTTCCGGTCTACAGGATGCATCTGGTTGTAGAACCCATTCAGGAGGCCGTGATGAAGATGCTGCCGTATTTTGTGGAGAACGCTGTGTTGACCCAGAGTGAGATAAACCGCATGTGAGTTAAGTTTATCCTCTAAAATGGGGTTTGAACTAGCGGGAACAAGGTCCTTCACTGATGAGGTTTGAGATCAAACACTTGACTAAGGTTTGGACTTCTTGCTCAGTGGTTACTTCTTTGAACAGTTTTGAAACATATTTAAAATAATTTTCTGTTATGTTGTAACTTTTTACTTATTCATTCAGAGTTTAAATGTTGGCTGGGTCATTTTGCAACAGACACTGTGGTGTCATTTCAGGCCAGCAGACTGAATCAATCACTGAACATGTTTAGGTGATATGAAATAAGACCTCAGTCAAAATAAGTTATGATGCAGTGGTAGCTGAGATTCAGTGGTGCACGAATCACTGTGTTAGTGATATGTCTACATCTTTTCATCCGTATGACCTGATGTGTTAGTATTCTTTGTCTTGCTGTCTGTAAAGGAGGTATAGGTCCTGTAGGTTGTAATCATGTGGAATCATTGAGGCTATCTGGCAAGCTTTTCTGTCATAGTCTTTGTTTGCTTTGATACCAGATGTATTTTTAGCCCCAGTGTTTGTGGAGAAGCTGATAGCAGGGTGCCGCAGGGCAAGAGACAGTAGAGCTGAGGCTGTTTAATTAGGATGTCTGAGCACAGCCTGTAAAGCAGTGGGACAGCTCTTGAGTTACACATAAGGACAAGTTTCACACATCCTCAAATTTCACCAAAGTGCACCTTTAAATGTTTTTTTCTGTGAAGTTAACATGCATCACAGGCTAAGACCTGCAGACTTAAAGTCAGGTTACTAGGTGAAGTAGGAAAAACTAGCAGCAGGAATTTGTACACAGTCCTGAGCGGTAATGAGGCTGTAGCCCTCGTCTTGCTCTGGCCACTTTCGCCTCATATTATCCATCATTCCCTGACAGTAGACCCTCCTGACAGACTCATAAATCTCAGTCAGAGAACAGAGTGATACAAAAATCCACCCAAGTGAGACACAAAAGCTCTTGTTGAGAAGTGTCCACCCCCGTGCTTTGTCACTGTGGAACTTTTTTCTTTGGCTCTGGGGGCGGAGGGAATTTATTGTGAGGTGCACAAAACGAAGTTCATTGTTCCCACAAAGTCATCTGTTTGGCCCTGGCCTCCTCTTCTGTTTGTAGGTTTTTAAAGTCTGATCAGAGAGCTGAGAGAGGGAACAGTCTCAGACCTGGATATGAAAATGTGATGGTGAAAGTTGTAGTCGTTGATGTGAAGGACTTTTATTAAAACCTGTTCAAACCAAAGACATATGGTCAGTGGGGTGTGTGTTTTTGGAGATGTAGGGGATGTATCCATATAAAATGTTTGACATTTTTTGAGGATATGCAGAAATATAGTTTTTTAAGCCGATACCAATAATTAGCATTTTCCCACTTAATAATAGCACTGGGCAATACTGATTTTTAGTATTACAGTAGTACAAACTGCAGATGAAAAACAGGTTAGGCTGTTTCTGACATGTCAATCTTCACGTGTCATCAGTAAAAATAATATAGTGCTTTTAACCTGATATTTGCTAGTTATACTGACACTATACCAGTACATCGATGTTGTATTTAGAGGCAGGTTTGTCTTTAGTACCTGTTTTGTTTTGTTCCCGTCACTCATCACTTCTGCACTTTCCTAATGATGTCCTGGTTTGCCAGACTGCACACACAGAATACATGGTGCGTGTGTTCCACCCTGCTGCCTGCCAGGTAGATTTATGAATGTGCTCACATTGTTTTTCAGTGATATGGAATGATTGAATTCAGCCTGGAGGAAACACCTCACTTCTTTTTTATTGCAGTTCCTTACTTAAGTCATCTGTTGACAGCTCCGAAGCCTAACCTAAAAAAGTCAGGATTTTTACAGGTACTGTAGGCGTGAACTGGTAATTGCTGCTTTTCGGTCATTGTGAAAGCATCACAAACAACTGCAGTTAAGTCAATTATTCAGGTCTGTGTTGCATTAGACCAAGCCAGCAGAGACCTGACAAGTCAAATCTGAGTGCAGCCCATGCAGCAGAAAAAAGACAGATAAGCATTCAGGATCAAAGCTTGATTCATGGCAGCTGCAGACCTGAGGTCTGCTTCTGTAACGTGGCAGCTGGGCTTTTCCACTCAGCTGTTAGGGTAAATCACTGGCAGCAGGCAACCATGATTTATGCTCATCTTGTTGGCTGTGTCTACTGAACTGAACTGTCCTGGTAAAACTGAATATTTCATTTCTTTCTTGTGTCCCACTTCTCAGCCTCGCCGTCCATCGAACAAGCTGAAACGATTGTGCTGAGCTGTCGCTCTGCAGCGTGTTGTCTGACGTATAACGTCTATGTTTCAAAGCTTTTAACTCCTCTCTCCCATTTGTTTTGCAGCCTGAGCGAGAGCTTCTTCATGGTGAAGGGTGCCGCTCTCTTCCTGCAGCAGGGAAGCAGTCAGCAGGGCCAGAAAGCACATCCTCCCCACAAGCATGCAGGTGAGACCCACAAGACACGACACACAAAAAGCACATCTTGTTAGCCACATTAACTCAAACTGATCTCATCAGTCTCCTCGTCAGACTCCTCGTCCAGGTCATGTAGTGCGTTTGTGTGATGAGCTAATGTGCTGCACTCGCTAACACTGCAGCAGATGTTTGTAGCTGAGTTGAGGAGGATGGAGACTGCCTCGTTGATAAGCATGTTCCAGACGTATAGATTAGGCAGATTAGTGCTTGAATCCAGCGCACGGTAGCACTGTGAGCAAAACTCCTGTTGACGATTAAAGGAGGCCCTTATTGTTTGTTTTACCTTGTGTGCCCTAATGTTTTCTCACTGTGCTAACTTTACTGAGTAAAGGGTATATAAGGTAAATGTAAATGAGTATTCTCAGCATACCCACTATGACTTAACTTAACAACTACCATTCAGGTGTAATTTTTAAAGGAAATTGTGTTTGAGGGTGGAATAGTTTTTGGCATCATGTAAATTAATTGCACAAGAACAGGACCACATTGATAGCTAGCTGGCCTCACAGTTTTGTGTTTATTGTAGAGAAAGTTGCCACATTACTTACAGTGTTCATACTATCAGTGTCCTAGCTCAGTTCTACTGTAACGGCCGGTAGGAAGCTGATGACCACAAAAACGTTTGCTTTTGTAAATGTTAATTAATAGTTTATGTAATATGTTAATTTTAGTGATTGAAGTCTGAGGTCACATGACAAGTTGGACTGAACAGTGAACTGGCCAGTGTCTTTAATAAAAAAGGCTACTTTTAAAATGTCACTATTGAAAGCCACAGTTATTGCTTTAAAGACATAAGGCTGACCTGACAGTCCACTGGCATGATGGGAAATCAGCACCAGCCAACAGTCAAAATGCTGCCAAGCCATTTGGCAAGTCATGGCTGTGGTTGGCCGCTTTGTCCTCTCTACCAGCCACTTTGTCAGGTAACCCACATATTTGCTGGGCCTGCTTTGTTCTCAAAAACGTTTGACTGAGGAAATAGTTGTATCATTTCCCAGTAACTGCAGCCTTCAGAAAAAAGAGGGGACTGTGCAAAGTGCTTGATGAAGGTATTCCTGCTCTATGAACTGGTATCCTACCATCAGTGACTTGAACAGGAGCACCGCCGCTCACAGGATTCAAATATCTTGTGGTCTCATCAGCCAGTTTCATGGAAACAAAGATGACACTACATTTAAAAACATTTATGACATTTTATGTTATAAACGAGGAGACTGACTTTGTGGATGTGTCTGAATGTCAGACTTCTTTTACACACAGGTGAGCTGTTTCATTGTGGGGGAATCAGTGAATGCCCACTGAAAGTCGGTGGTGTCAGTTGAGGCTTTCAGTTGAACTGGTTTGAACCTCTCACATCAACATGGACACATGATACATAATTGTCCGTAGATATATTTATGTTTCTGTGTATGACTCGCATATCTTGCAGCTGTTATTATTATTCAGAACAGATGCCAACTTGGCTGCCACAGAGACATGAACTCACTTGACTTTTTAAACAGTTTGATCCACTTGGATCCACCAGAACCATCAAAAACAGACACAAAGGGTTTTTAACCAGATTTTTCTTCTAGCAGCTATGGACACTGAATTTATAGTGTTCATGTCATTCATCAAATAATGACAAAATAGGTTTTAGCAAGCCAACATGTTCAAACAATAACTCAGAGGAGGAGCATTATGATACCTTGAAAACAGGTATATCTTAACATCTTTAAGGCTGATTGGTTCACGTACAGTGCTTAAAATTAGTTAGAGTTTTAGCTATTTAATTATTAAATATGACCACTGGACTCTTGGTGTCTGTTGGTAATTGTAGGAAATGTTCTTGAGTGCGTCACTAAGCAGCAAATGATTCATATAGATTTCATTTCTGTTCCGTCCTTGTTGACAGCACTGCAGTAGTTGCTTTGTGAATGGCAACGCCTTCACCACTCTGATGCAAAACCTTTGAATGTCTTTTATTTTTAATCTTAAAGAACAAGAGTTTGTCCTTATTTTTGACATTTTTCAGTTCCCTTCTGACACTTTCTACATGCACGTGACCCAATTGAAGATATCTTTTAATCAGTTTGCCAAACCTTTTGGGTCTTATTGTCATGGTCAGCTACTGTAAATATCAGGTTATACATTCAGAACAAGGAAGAAGGACGTTTCAGTATTAATGTGCTTATTTCAGAGCGCCACATTAGCAACAAACTCAAACTGCAGCAGCATTTCCTTCTCAATAAAGTTTAAATTATATTCTGGATTTTTGTCAAGGGACAATCGAGAACATAATTTAATGTTTTGTCAGATTCAATATGTATAGTCAGTAAATTTAAAAGGAGTGGTTGGTGGTTAGGAAACTTCAGAAGGATTTATGCATTAGTCTCTATGTGAGTTTTGTTTTCAAGTTTGACATAAAGTGTATATACCTTCCAAACCATTATCTAAAAACAGATGCATTATGTTAAGACAATGACCCAGAGACAACGTGATCAATGGCATATTGTGGAGAAGCTAACATAATGTCACTACTTTAAACATGTTTCCACTGTGATTTTACTGAAGAGACATGCGGCTGTAAATCATGAGACACAAAGAGTTCGTGACCAGGCAGAGAGCCGTGCACTTTCTGTGTCAGGATGACATGATTTGTCTACCTGTTTTGACATATTTCAACATAGTTGGCACTCCATCAGCTGCTACTTTGCTGTTGGTCCGTCCCCACACCCTGTTTTATTATCCAGCTTCACTGACATGTCTTACGTCAGACCTGGCACAGGGAGCACTGAGGGGTGTAAAATGAACAAAGACAAGGTCTTGTATTGCGGTTTTGTTCATGTGAAGATGGAAAATTTCTTGTCAATTAATTTCTCTTCAATGAACACATGTCAGCTGATAAAAATATCAGCTAGCTGAACAGGTTATATTTTATTGTCTCCAGGAGGAAAGCTGTAGTGCTAAACACTAGGGAGCAGTGTAGCTTCTCGTACCTTCTTTAGACTAATTATATAATCACATTATGTCCCCAGCATGCATTATGTTCTCATTAATATTCTTAATCAGTGTTGTCAAAGTGAAACAGGCTTTATCATCTTTGGATCTTCTCTTTCAAGGCAAAATGTGTCAGTATGTATGACAAGGTAGATTTATAATCACTGACACTAAACAGCCAGCGCTCGTCATGGATCCATTTTCTTTATGATCTTCTTCAACAGGCGACTTACCTCAACACTTGCAGGTGATGATAAACATCCTTCGCTCAGAGGACAGAATCAAACTGGTGAGAGACAACAACATGTATGCATACATCAAAACAAAAACATGCACACACACACACAGGCCAGTGACTAACGACCTGGCATAGCAAACCTTCAAGAATGCATTTTATTGTGTTCTTAAGACGCTTATTTGTTCACTGTAATTACTAGCTCATGAGAGCAGGTTTGAACGCACTCAGGAGAGCATTACCAAATGTTTCCATGGTGTGTGTGTGTATGCGTTAGTGTGAAGTTGAGTTATTTCATTTTATGTTTACCAGCTCTGTGTTCTCACACATCCTGAGGACTTGGTTACCCTATTACATCAAATTTGTGCTCCAGTTTTCTTCGCACATGCAGCTGCGACACTTTGTTGGTCAGATTTTAGCAGGAGGGTCACTGCATTGACCATTTTATGTTGTTGTGTACAATCACAGTTTTGCGCTTATGTAAACAGGACATGAACCATGAAGCACAAACCTGCCACACTAGATTTATTTGAATTAAGTAAGGGTCAACCTACAAGTTTTAAGTTTTAAGGGCAATACTGGTTGACTGATATTGCCAGCTGTGTATTTAACATACTTAACTTAAAGCATTTTATGCCAAAAGTAATTTAGACAAACCTTGAATACCACAGTAATTAAATGTATTTTGTTTGGAACTACTACAAAACAGGAAACAGGATTTCTTACTCTTAACCAAAAAGTTTTTGTCTTTACCCTGTCCAGGCAGTGCGGCTGGAGAGTGCGTGGTCAGATCGTGTGCGGTACATGGTGGTGGTGTACACCAGTGGGCGACAAGACACAGAGGAGAACATCCTGCTGGGAATCGACTTTAACAACAAAGACTGGTAAGAGTAAGCCCTCTCTGTGCGTGGGGTTTTATGATCATTGTTTGCCAGACAGACAGCCATCTGTTAGATTGTTATGAATTGATGTTTTCATATACTTTGTGTTACTAGTAGACATGATATATGAAAAGACAAATATATATTTATGAATGTGAACAGCACTCACCCACCGAGCTCTGCTTGAAACTGGAGTGGTTATATGTGCACTAAATGGCACACAGATTTGTTACAGTTGTTTGTCTTGCTTTTTCCCAGTGAGCTGCAGTTCTGCTAGTTTCCAGGAAATAACACATGATTGACAGAGAATTGTTTAGATTCACAGACAGTGATTGAGTTATCCTAGAATGAAGTGATTGTAGCGACAGAGGTTTTAAATGTGTAAAATCACATTTATGTTATCAACTTTGCCCATTTCTTTTCTATTTGCCTGGTATTTAATTTTCTTTCTCCTCTGCCAGCAAAAGCTGTTCGATCGGCATGGTGCTACCTCTGTGGAGTGACACAAAGATCCATCTGGATGGAGATGGGTGAGTTCTCTCTGTCGGTGTGACCCCTGCTGTACGGACAGAGAACACAGCTGCAGCATTTAACCCAGTGATATTTCCCTGCTTTTAACCCAACGCTGCGTCTAGCCCTGACACTCGGGTTGAACATGATACACACATAGCTACACGGTGCTCAGGGAATGACCATCTGTTTTGTTTGCTCCTCAGGGGCTTTACTGTGAAGACGGCAGGTCGGACTCATGTCTTCAAACCCGTGTCAGTGCAGGCTATGTGGTGAGTAATAAACAACCTCTGGAGCCACAGTGGCTGTCCAAAAATTTGAGTCATGACACACAACAATAAATGTCTTATAGACACATGTGCCAGTCTGCTGCAGTGAGGCAGGTTGAGGCAGTGCTGATTAATTCTGCCACCTGCTGACATGAAGACGCATGTGCAGAGAATTTCATAGACCCTTTAACAGAGTATTAGCACTACAGTAATATGATTATTTGTACTAAATATCTCACAACATCAGACTAACTTTAATCATCTACTGTGACTTTTCTAGGTCAGCCCTGCAGGTGCTGCACAAAGTATGTGAGGTGTCACGCAGGTATAACTACTTCCCCGGAGGCATGGCTCTCACCTGGATGGGCTACTATGAGAGCTGCATTGCTTCAGACCAGAGCTGCATCAACGAGTGGAACGCCATGAAGGACTTGGAGACCACACGGCCAGACTCACCCACCATGTTCGTCGACAAGTAAGTAAACACAAACCGACTTAGATCGGGTTCCTGAAACTAATCGTTGCCGTACCTGTTGTTAAAATTGACATTTCAGGAACGACTGTTATTGTGTGAGTGCTGAGATTTTAATGAGACTTAATCTTTGGTAGGCCTTCAGAGAGAGAGAGGACAGAGTGCCTTATTAAAGCCAAACTCAGAAGCATCATGACATGCCAGGACCTCGAGAATGTCACCTGCAAACAGGTGAATTTACAGTAGCACACACACACACTGAAATAAACCACTGCTCTGCATTTCTTTCTCGTGGTTTCATTTTCAGTGGCTGCATTTACATTTCATTCTCTGAAGATGGAGACACAACTCAGTTCTCTTACTCATTTTCAAACTAACCTTGGAGTTGAGTTTTATGGAAATTACTCTGCGGATGTTTCTTGGATAAGATTTTATTGTAGTTTCTAATTACAGGAATCTGATTTATACCATTGTATATTATAAATTATTACATGTATATAATATAGTATTACCTGTTAATATTATTTGATGGCTGCAAACAAACTTAAAATAGTATTACCCACCCAAACTCTGGCACTGTTGTGTTTCAGTCTTATATATTCCATCTTTTGACAGTTACATAACATTTGTATAGTTTTTAGGGTAAACTTATCCCAGTGACACAAAAAAACCCTCCACACTCAAATCAACACATACTGTGTCTTTTTTTTAAATCAGATTCGTACAGAGTTGGAACAACACATGAACTGTAACCTGAAGGAGTACAAAGAGTTCATCGACAATGAGATGCTGCTGATCCTGGGCCAGATGGACAAAGCCACTCTCATCTTTGACCACGTCTACCTGGTGAGACAACTGATACCGTCTCTTGCATTCACCCAAAACATCTGTTGTTTCCTGTGAGATAAAACGATTCCCTTTCCTTTCCATCCCAAAGGAAGACTGCTTCCCTGTGAAATGATTGTTTTTGGAGAAAGATTGAAAATATACCGAGTCTAAACAGTATTTTCCCTCATTTGTTTGTAGGGATCCGAATGGAATGCATCTAATTTGGAGGAGCTGCAAGAGACAGGGTGATTTATTTTATATTATGGAGGAGCTAAGAGATAACCACGCAAAAAACATTTTCATTATGATTTGGGCAAGAAGGAATGTTGTTGATGAGTTAACATTATCTTTCCTCCCCAGGGTGGCCTATATCCTCAACGTTACCAGGGAGATAGACAACTTCTTTCCAGGCACATTCAGTTATCACAACATACGCGTCTACGATGAAGACGCCACTGACCTGCTGGCTCACTGGAATGACACGTACAACTTCATTGTTAAAGCAAAGTGAGTCCTGAGTGGAACAGAAAACACAAGACATCTCATCATCACAGGACACTCACCTGTCAAATTATTCAAATCTCAATTCATACATTTATTTGGGGAATCAAATTACTTTTCTACATGTAGTCACAAAGAAAATTATGATAGAAGTCTTTAATTCAATGTGTTTTATTTGTATTATGTTGTAACTTTATTTATTAGACTTAATAAAGTCCAGGGTGAATTTAAAAAAGGGAATAATAGATATGTTGTGGACTTGTAACATATTTGAACTGTCTTTATTGACCTTGGAAGCAGTAGTTCTTAACTCGAGGTCTACTTGCCAGCTTTTTCTGGAGCTTTCAACCACATGCCCCCACCTCCCATGTAAAACCACTTGTTACCACTTACTTAGGTCACTTGATAACAACTGAGTTATCTCCATGGCAACTGAACAAGCTCCATCAACTGAGAAAGACCATGAGATGCGGTTGGAATCTCCAGAAAAAGCTGTTTAGCGAGTGAAGATAGTTTTCTGTCAAACTATGTTTTTATGATTATGTTTTAAATCCTCCCCCATAGAAAGAACCACTCCAAGTGTCTAGTTCACTGCAAGATGGGTGTCAGTCGGTCCGCTTCCACCGTCATTGCTTATGCCATGAAGGAGTACGGCTGGTCGCTAGAGAAGGCGTACAACTTTGTCAAGCAAAAGAGGAGCATCACACGACCCAACCCAGGTTTCATGAGACAGCTGGCCGAGTACGAGGGCATCCTGGATGCTAGGTACAGCCCCCTCTGTGTTGTTTTCTAGTTGTGTTTTCTCAGTGGACCTGTTTTTTGACTTCTGTATTTGTATATTTCCAGTAAACAGCGTCACAACAAGCTGTGGCATCCAGACGCAGACTGTGAGATGGCAGAGGGGCAGCAGGGGTCGGCTCAGTGTTGTGGAGGGGAGGAGGGAGGCCACCTGACTCCAGAGCCAGGGATGTCTCCCTGCTGTGAGGAGGCGCTGTCTGATAAGGGGGCTGCATGTCCCTCCCCGTGCAGGACTGTTTCACTGGAGATTGACCCCGCCTACAACAACTACTATTTCCGCCGGCTCTCTGACTCAGCGCTGGACAGCGAACCATCAACGCCTGTGCGTGGCCCTCCCCTTCTCGGCATGGAAAAGGTCTTTATAGAAATCGAGGATGTGGAGCGGGACGCTCTGCTGGATGATGAGGCCTTTGATGGGCGTGAAGGCTTGCCACTCCCCCACTTTGGGCCTTCAGCAGAAGGAACTGCTGCTCAGACATGCTCGCGCGGCCCTGAGCCCCTGGAGGAGCTGCGTCTGAGGCTGGAGTTCAGCACAGTGGAGGAGGAGGATGAGGAGGAGGTGCAAAAAGAGGAGGCAGAGATGGAGGTACTCATGCAACCAGATGATGGAGGGGGTGGGGCAGGGGGCGGAGGAGAAGAGGTGGAGGTAGAAGGGGATACAGAGGGGAATGGGATGGACCTGGCAACCCTAAATGAAAACTCCAACAATAACAACCATTTGAGCACTCCACTTAACCTCAATGTAAGTTTGAGTTATATGATTAACCTACATTTTAGAATGATAATCCGTTATTCTTTTCATGAATCCAGTTTGAAAAAAATGACCACATTTCCTCTCTTTATTTAGGAAAAAGCTTCCTCCATCCCTCCTCCACTTGATGCTTCTACACTGTCTCGATGGGATTCTAAGTCCAAGCAGAAAGAAGACTCTCCACCACTGGTTTCTAAGCTTTGCTTTAACCCCAGTCCTCCTGAAGTCCCAAGTGCTTCATTCCCACTGTCCCATACCTCTTCTGAAGGCCTCAAGTCTTCAGCGGTACTGCTGCGCCCCTGTGGCCCTCTGTGTGACTGTGCCAACTGTGCTGCCTCCCCGCCCACAGCTCCACTCGACAGAGACGAGCAGCCAGGAGACTCACTGCACTTACCGGAGCCGAAGGACGAAGGTGATTTATTGGAAGTGAAGACTGAGAGTCAGAAAAGTAAATCTGCAGCTTCCTCAGACACTCTCCCCGAGCTGATGAGAATGGATTTGGAGGAAGAGAAGCCTGCCATGGCTTGCTACATTGGCCAACAACAGGAGACCCTTTTGCAGCTGCAGAGGTCTGGGCTGGTCCGTCGGCGTGCAGAGAGACTAGAGAAACTTTCAGGTTTATCCCAAGAGAACCTGCACTCTCTGAAGCCTTTGCACGCATGCCAAGGGTCCAAAAAGAGCCCCTTTCAAGCTGAGGAGGAAGAGGAGTTCTCTGGCATCACCGGGGACTTCCCTAAATCTTCTACACCATGCCAAGTGCGGTTAGAGCCACTGGTGGTGCCACTGACCAATGAAGCCTTGTTGGGGGTGGTGGGGTCTGGGTTGCTCACACCCACCTCCTCACCTCATGGCTCCACCCTGACACGCAGCTCCAGCACTGACAGTCTGCGCAGCGTGAGGGGGAAACCCGGCCTCGTGCGTCAGAGGGCTCAGGAGATCGAGACACGCATGCGTCTGGCAGGCCTTACCGTGCCCTCGAGGCTGAAGCGGTCCAACTCGCTGGCCAAGTTGGGCAGCCTCAACTTCTCCTCGGAGGACCTGTGTTCAGCCTGCTCCTCAGATGCAGGAACACTACTGCTCCTCTCACTGTCCCCAGACCCAGACCATGGCCTGGAGTGGGACTCCCCCACCATGTCTGCTCTTCCCCGGCCCTGCAAGGACCTGCACACTCCAGAGAGAGCACTACCAGGTGAGCCCAGGAGCTGACACATCAAGCGGAGGTTACATACACTCCACCCATCCCCTCATCCATCACCCTGTGGGGCTGGAGAGTTGAGTCTAACGAAACACATGAAAACAAAAAAACAATACCAACTGTTGTTATAAGGAGTGTCTCCTTTGCCACATTGTTTCTCAAACTGCTGTTCACAGTGATGAAAGTCATATTGCTGTATCTGACAAATGTGTAAAGCCATCAGTTCACCTCTAACTTGGTTTGATTCATGGACAAACAAGTGCCTTACAGATGAGACCAGAGGCACAGAGCTGTGTGTTAGACTGCAGGATGAGACGGTACAAGACGCTCTATAACCTTTAACTCCACAGCTGTTAGTACCTGATATGTACCAAATTATGGTATCCATTGGCACTTAGATTATTTTTGCCTGTCTGGTACAAAGTGGTAGCCTACATTGATGAACTTGAGTCCCTCAATGGAGCTTGACAGAAAGCAAAGTGTTAATAAATGTAGAGTTGTTTACCGCACAGTTTATGTTTTAGATGCTAGAGGGTTGTAAAATTAATGGTTACCTCATGTTGCATTCATGGAGCTCTTTCTCTGATGAACACCAGGCTAGAGTTTAATTCAGTTCATTTGCTGATGTCAAATTAAAGTGAGGAAATCAGTTTTTAATGCAGAGGTGTGTGTGTGTTAATGCATTAATGCGTAACTATATGTGAGTCTGCAAGTGAATGAGTGAGTGAATGGGATGAAAGAGAAGAGAGAAGGTTGTGACTTTGTATTGCCGAAAGGCTTGCTCACTGTTTTCAACAAACAGAACAAAAACATTTCTGAGTTTGTTGTTCCTTTGCACTGCTTTTTTTATTGAGTGAATACTGGTACACAGCAGGCTATCTTCCAGAATAACATTAGAGTAATGTTATTGACCTCATCATTCCCTACAGAGCAGAGTGAAGAGTCACGCTGCATGGCTTGAAATCATAATACAAACGCCTAGTGTGACAGGAACTGAGGATTTATGTCAAATCATATAATGTGTGTGAGGGTTTTTCCCAGGCTAAAGTTGTCTGAATATTTGTGACAAGATGTGAGGAAAAAACATTAAACATTTTACATCCAATCTTTCTTTACTTTAAACAAGCTCATCCTTGAGGGTTGCCAACATTTTAAACTCATTTGTGCTCTTTGAAATGTGAAAGACCAAAGTTCTTTGGCTGTCTAGACAAATTGGCCATTGAAGCTGTACAAAATATGTGAACCATAATGTCAATCATGTACGTATTTAAATGCTGTCACATCTTTTTGCACCTTTTGGGAGAAATGAACTAGACTCGGTGGAGTCATCGGGCTCATAGCTGTTAAGCTTTTATGCTCATATCATCAGTGAGTTTGAAAGCTTTTGTCACACTGACGTGACAACGATCACAATAGGTTACTTCACAGTTTTGTAACCATTTTCTTTTTATATTTAAGTATGCAGTAACTTTTGTACTGTACATTGCTGTAGTTTGAATGCATATTGCACTTTTTATGTTGGTTAAAATAATGTACTGTATGTGTTCATTATGGGAATAAAAATTTCTTTTACATAATATACCGTAGATGGTGTTTTTTTCTTGTGAACTCAATTCATTCAAAACTAATAGTATTGGTTAATTGAAATGATTTGCTAACAACTGGATAAAGGGAAGGTGTGAATTGGGATACACAATGAGAGCTCCTGCAAATTTTTACACCTATTGCAATATTTATCAACAGAAAAACAGGAGTGGGATTATATACTGTATCACCCTGAATGTTATGGATGCTGTGTTTAAGACCTTTACTGAATGGGGAAACTATCACAGGCATAACTAAATATCTGTGCAGTGACTCCGCTGTGATGATGTGTGTATCCTGTCACATTACATCACCGTGCCCCCATCTGTATGCTTTGGCAGGAGAGCCGTTTTCTAACAGCCAGGTTATATAACATTTGGCTTCCCGTCACTGTTTGCATGACATCAGTGAATTACTTAAGTTACTCGCTCTTGTTCCTCTTATATGACTGTGCGTGTCTGTATAATGAATGGTAGGCCCTGTGTACAGTACAGCATGTGGTGGTGGGGCATTGAGGGGGCAAAGATGTTATTTAGTGTTGTATGTGTGTGAATTGACAGTGGTATAAAACATTTCATCTTCTGTTTTTTGTGCTTGTACATGAAACCTGAGACTGGTATTTCCAGAAATGTGAAATGGAAAACGAATGTGTATGACTACTGTGAACTTGTAAACATTTAAATGACAGAGCGACTAAATAAGAAGCTTCGTAAAACTCACCGTTAGTGTGCCAAGAAGCCTGTGGAGTCTGTCTTGAATTAATGATGATCTTAAATTAGAGACAGATTGGCTTTTGTCTAGACAAGATTGAGAGAGACCTGTAACCCTTTTCAAGCACAGAAACATGGTTTGACAAGAACACGAGGACTGCTAGCTGCTCGTCTGTCAACACAGCAGACTTAAGTCTACAGTCTCTGGGTGTGGGCCGGCCCCTCTTCCCCTTCTTCTGCCGGTGAATTCTTGGCTGCCGTACCTCCACTTTGTTTTATTATCTGAAGACGTATCCTGTTTTGGACGTTACTATAGAGACCAAGAGAAACAAAAGAAAAAGGTCTGAGCTATTTTTCAGATGATTTCCCACATCCTGGCTACAGTTACTCACCATTTATCGCAGACTTAAGCAATCTTTTACCATCTCCTACTTATCTTAACTAGGTTCCTGGAGTGAAGTAGTATCTGTGCAGCCCATGACACCAGCATGCAAACAGTGTTGGGTAAGGGAAACACAACAAATTAGGACATTTCCTTATATTCACTCTTAGTGTCAGGATCAGTAACAGTTATTGACCATAATATCCAATTTTATTCCCCTGTCTCCCACTTGGATATGAGGTGAAAAGGTTACCACTTATGTATCTAAAATCTCAGCTCAGGATCAAAACGCACACGCTAACAAAGAGATGGAGATATTAAAGATAACTTCTCCAAGGTTTCTCAAGACAGCAAAAAGTAAAGCCTGAGTTCCCCCTGATTGTGTTAGTCAAATGTGCTGTGACATCACATGGATGTAATATAAGGCTCCCATTGCTTGTCCCATTGAGGGAGGACTGAAGATCACCAAACAACCAACAAAGAGCACTCTGTCGGTCCTGAGAGAGAGAGAGCGTTCCACTCGGCTACGACGTCTAACTGGTAAGTGTCAGCTGCAACATACGATAAGAGATCAATATTATATGCATCACATTGTAAGAGTAGTGAGCTGTCATGAGCCAGGCCTGTGCCCAGCTTGTTGTGTTGTGCTAATTAGAGCTCGGAGACGATAAGGTGTCCATTTTCCAGATGCTGAAATTTGCGAGATGTTCCTGGTTCATTGGTTTTGAATTCCTGTATATCTGAATATGTTGAGGCAGCAGAGCACATGGTGATCAAGTGATCAGCTTTGGGCGTTCAGGGAGGATGAGACAGGATAATAGAGCAGTTGTTAACAGGGATAGACTGCCTTAGGGGAAGGGGTTCCCCACACTGACTGATAGAGTAGGTGGAGGATAATCAATTAATGCAAATTCCACTGAGCTCTACTGTGGATTTAACCTGATGGAAGGAGGAGAAAAGACAGTTCTGTAACTTTTTTTATTGATGTCCTCCCACTTATGTGTTATTTTGTCATGTATTTCTGCTCTCTCTCTCTCTCTCTCTCTCTCTCTCTCTCAATGCAATATGCTTTATTGGCATGAATGTAACAAAGACAATATCGCCAAAGAGTCAATATCACAACATTAAAAACAACATATATGTATCTTCTCACACAGCTATGCCACCATTGTAGGGTGATGTGTGATAACATTAGCTCCCTTACCCATGTGTCTGGCCAGAGTGCAGGCCTGTCAGATGATAAGACAACAGCAGTCATATGTTGTCACACAGACAGGGGATGAGGCCATAGACAGGAAACAGACTCATGGTCCAGATCATTGTTCATTGTGCCTCACCATTTTCTCTGCTTACTGCTGCAGTTTAGTGGCTGAAAACTTATTAAACAATTAGACAATCTCATGGAAAAGTTTGTCTCTGCAACAAGATAATATAAGTTTTGCCTTATGTTCTGCTTTCTTGTTAACAACAACTGCTAGCATTCCACTGCTACAGCTAATACTCCCATACTTTTTGACCATTAATCATCATCAGCACCATAACCATCGACATCATGATCATAAGAGCAATAATTGCAGTCAACAGCACAGGATAATGTTCCTCGTAGAAGCCTAATTAAATATAAAACATATCCAAAGTTAGATTAATATGATGCAGGGCTTTTTTTACTTACATTAACAGAGTATTTTGAAATGCTAACATCGTGTCTTGCTCATACATGCAACATGTGAGAACATGAAAAGACTGGACTGACTGCCGCCTAATCAATTAATTGGGTCACATGAAACCAAATCAGCAAAAACTTCTGAAGACAACAAGTGTGACAAAACAAGCTGGCTTTTAAAATGCAAAGAGTGGGGAAAAGATTTGCTGACAGACTGTCATGAGACCGCGAACCTTCAATACTAACACAGAGAGATTAATCAATTAGTTAGACTCAGTGTTCCTGTTGTGCCTATCTGCTGTGATGCTGATTATCCCAAAATATTGATCTCAGATTTTACATATCAACACTGTTATTCTCAGGATGAGGCTTTATATCTTAAATTCAAATAATCCATTCAGTTTGAATGAGAAACAATACTACATTACATACAGTGTATGAGGAAAACAATGCTGCAGTGACACTACTGACTCACCTATCAGTCCAAAACAAGGGATTAAAATTCACAAGTGAGATTGCTGCAAAATCTTGTGACTGTAATTTGCCTTAAAGTTGAGCTACTGTGGACATTGTAAGTGCATGAATAACCCAACAGAGGGTATACTATAGCAGTTAAAGTCATAAGATACTCCAATTTACCACTTCCATGAAAATAGCTCCTGTGTGACTATGAGTTGTTTGCTACATGCTACATGGTCTCTTCCCATGGCTGACACCATTTCTAATGTGTAGACAGTGATGTTAATTCCAGGTGTCTGCTCCGCTTCTGTTCCAGCAGCTTCCAGGTTTCAGTGTGTATTATTCAAACAGGAAATATGAGTGGAGATGCTCAGAATAGCAGAGGCTGTGGTAGAGTGCAGATCAATCACTGTCAGCAGGCAAAAGAAAAGACTTCTGGGCTGGCATTCCTAGGGTTGGTCTTTTGTTGTGAGGTTAACACCATGTCTTTCTCCACAGACCAATATGGGACAGAACCAGGATAAACTAGAAGGGGGAGAACAGGCCTTTAGTGTGGGATCAGAGGAGACGAGGCCAAGCCCTGACTGTGGAGGTGCAGGCAGTCATACAGGTGATGTCATGGAGGGAGGAAGCTCCTGTGAGGAGGAGGCTGGTAACATCAGGGAAAATTCAAGGGAGGCTGACGCTCAGGATCTGGACGGGAGCCCCGGCCAGGAGCCAACAACACCTTCTAGTGAGAAGCACACAAACTTGTGGGTGAGTCCATTTCCTGCAAGGGAGGTGAGACAGGGAGGGGCTGCAAGAAAGGAGGGAGGAGAAGGAGAAGGAGGCAGGACCGCCCCGCTGCTTCCACAGGAGACGGACAAGAACCAAAAGAGCAGTGCGAGCATTCAGGAAAGATCCAGAGCACACAAGTTGTACAATCAAATTAAAAGAGACGAGAAGGAGACTGAGGAGAAGCTTCACACATCCTCCAAGATCAAGATGGAGTATCAGGATGAGGGAACCGTCCCGCACGAGGAGATCCAAGATGAAAACTTCTCACCTGGAGTTTCAAATGAAAAGTATGGCCTTGCTGTAACCTCAGAGGATGAAAACACTGAAGAGGACTCTGTGATGGTGAAGACGAGCACATGTGGAGCTCATGCAGGAAGTGAGTTGCTGTCTGTTCAAAAAGATCAGAATGACACCATCATGGCTGAAGTTGCAGATGAAGATATTAAAAAACTCTGTGCAGGAACAGTGGGCCGCTTGAGTGAGAGGAAAGGACCGCCTACAGCTCAACCCCAACATCCTCTGAAAAACAGTCTGCAGAAAGAGTCTCTATTAGACATGAGTGATACCATTCACTGTAGACCTCCAAAAGAGAGAACAGAGAATAATACAAAAGAGGAAATGCTAACATGTGAGGTGAAGCCAGTTTTGAATGACTACTCTTTAACTAAGCCAAAGGTCGCTGATACTGATGATCAGAGGGAATCAGTGAGGCCTTATCTACAAATGGACACAACTGAAACAACCACAACTCAAAAGATAAAATCAAATCCAGCCTTACCCGCTGAACCCAGTTCTATTTTGGAGAAGCTACTGAAGAGAAATAGAAAGGAGACAACCCCAGCTCTTTCAGAATTAAAAGACATTGACACAAACGACAAGGACACCATGGATGTTACTGCGGGGGTGAATGCAAAGAGGATCCTTGACAGTGCAGCAACAGAGCTGTCCACTGATAAAATTGATCAGTCAGATGTAAATACACCTTCGTCAGTATGTGACATGGAGGGGTTGAAAGAGAAACCACCTAAAGAAAACCTGGCAACCAAAGATCATCACATCAAGGATCTGGACGTGAAACAGATAAATGCTGACAGTATGACCTCAGATGTACTTTGTTTTCAGCCCGGAGTGATTGGGAATACTATATCTGAGAGTCTACTCACAAAATCACATTATTACAAAGCTGCTGATTGTCAGAGTTCAGAGAAGAACATCAACTCAACAGATGCTTCAGCCAAGGAGGGTATGGATATAAAACCAAATATAAGCCTCTCTAAAAACCTGCTCTCAGACAACTTACAATCATCATGTGAAGTGAGTGTATTGATCGCTAAGGAATCTGCACCTTTCTCAGTGTCTGATGCGAAGTCTCCTCTCACAAAAAGTGATGGGCAAATTGTAGACTCATGCCATTTACTTATTGCTAAGAAGACAGACACCAGTCCTGTAAGACCACCTCTACAAATAAAGAGTGACAGCCAGAGCAAAGCCAGGCCACAGTTATCTGGCTCTGCATGCTCAGATGCTCAATCTGTTAGGAGGAGGAAGGTGAAGGACTCCACTGAGGACACTGCTGCACCAGCTGTGGATGCTGGCTCAGTTTTGGTTGTAGCCGGCACAGTCATCTCAGAGGAAAGCCACCAGGTCACAGCAGGCATGAAGCAGGATCTTCATACAGCACCTGACACAGAAGCTATGATGCCAGACCAACCTTATAAAAAACCTGGCAAAGAGAGAGATGACAGTGTCGTACAAAGAGATAAATCCCAAAGCAGTCCCAAACCTAGGCCTGTCTCAGAACTCATAAAGGAGACCATTCAACTGCATGAAAAGCTGCAGCACCAGGACCGGCCAAAGCCAGCTGAAGTCAAGTCTGATGAGCAGGGCCAGTCTGTGAAGGTGGCACAGATGAAGGCGGCTTTCGACTCAGCTCAGAAATCCCCAGACAAGGCAATCGAGAGGAAGCCATCAGTGAGAAAAGGTAAGGGTAAAATCTAGCTTACTGTATATATATATATATATATATATATATATATATATATATATATATATATATATATATATATGTATATATAGCATCAAATGAGTAGAGACTGTGGAGTGCAGAACACACTGGGGATAACAGGTAAATTAATCAGTGAGTCATTTGTTATTGAGATGACAGTTAACCAATGAAGTCTGCTTTCTTGGTCCATGAACCATGAGAATGTGGGCTGCCAGATTCACCACAAACACTTGCATCAACCCTCATCTACAAGACTGAAGGAGGGTGAAGAAAAAATAAATTGGATGATGGAATACAGCTGTTTTCTTCTGTCAGAAGTCTGCACCACTCTGGATTTGTGAAATAACGCCATCTTGTGGTGCTGTAACACACTTGTAGTACATTGTGTTCTTCAGGAGAATTGAAATATATATTTTTATATTACAAAATGATATGTAGAACAGTAATACTGCATGTAATAAGCATGTTCTATCGTTTCACTGCCTATCACAAACTGTATACTATGATTTTTATTCATGGATGATTAGAAGCAGCCTGCATCTAAGTGGATCAAGGAATTACTTTCTCACATAGAACCAGACATATTATATCCTTATATTTAGTATCCATAAATTTACCCCCCACTCACTCACAATTGCACATACACACATAAACACACACTCTGCCTACCCAATTATTATTGCCTCAGCCTGAATTAAAAAAAATATATTATGGGTCCTCTTGGCACATTTAGTTGTTCCTAAATGCTGTCAGATGAGTGAGTAGGATGCACTTGTCTGCCCTTCCAAGAAAGAACTACATAAATCCTATTAAGTGATAAATAAATGGTATACTTTGTAGTAAATGGTGCTTTTTTAAATGATATGATTATTATATAATAGAAAGATAATGTACATAGATGGTAAATAGATTTTACAAAAGATAATAGGAATATCACAATTATACCACAGAAGATTAAAACGCCATAAAGCCATCATAAACACACAATTGATGGTGATTTTCGCTAACTGGGAACCTGAAGAAAGGAGGTGTGAGTTCTGTTCCCTTATACAAAAAGTCGCTGTGATTGGCTGCTGGAGCTGTCCGCCAAAGGCCGCCGAACCACACAGGGCTCGCCAACCCAAATAAGGGGGCGGGACTAGCTACAGAGTGGGCAAAGAGCACACAGAGCGACTGGTGTCAGCACAGCAGCGGCTCCGGCTGAGGGAGGAATCAAGTGGGATACACGTCGGGCTGTGTTATATCATTCAGCTTTCGGGAATACTTTCATTTTCCTCTCAGAAGGTAGGTTACAGATTATGTGGATTGTTTAGAGTCTGTTAGGTTGTGGTCCCCCCCCTCAAATTTGGTTGAACGGTATTCGTTTGTCCACCTACAGCCATCCAGACAGGAAAGTGCATGCGCTAGCTAAAATGAATCGGGATAGTCTGTAGAATGTGAACAGTTTTTTTAGCTAGCGCTATGTTAGCCTTCAACGGCGGTTAACTGACAATGCCAAAAACTTTCTATCCGATAACCAAAGAAAATGCTGTTTTTAAGCAAGGTTTTTGTTCCGTCTGGTGTTGGGTGGGTTTTGTGGGTAATCCACGACATGAAATGTGCTGTTGTACGTTACTGAGCGGGGTGGGGTAGCTAACCATAGTGCGGCAGGAAAACTTATCTCCGATAGATCCACATACACGGAGGTGCAGGCAGATCAACCGCGCCCTGGCCCCTGGCATCCTGACTGTTAATATAGACTCTCCAAACTGAACAATGGGCTCCAAACATAAGAATATCCAAGAATTAACTCTTTAATTTACAGAGACAATTTTTTTTTTGTCAAATTTTCCCTCTTTGATTTAAATCCAATATCCACCGCAATATTCATCCATATGCCAGGTTTAGGTTTGACCCACTAACACATTATGTATCGAAGATAAATGGAAAAGAGTCATAGCATAGGATCGGTCGCTGCTTACATGCTAGCAACTACAAACGTTGCCCAAATGCATGATCACTGTGTCCTCCACCTGCTCTGCCTGTTTGGCCATAACACGTGGAGAATCGTTAGTATAAAATTATGAGAATCTGTGCAGATAGATTAACTACCTCAACTGTCTCTAATAGTCAGTTATAGTCAATGAGAGCAGACAGAAATATCGTGCTACTGCACCTGAGTCCATCAGTATTATGGTGACAGCTGTTTTAAATTATACTCCTTTTGACAGCAAAACAAGAGTTTGGTTTAATTATGTTCAAGCCAAATTAAGACAGGGTACCATACATTATTGACTTGTAGGTGTTGCTTATATTCAAAGGCACTGTATTGCCTTATTAGATCTACCTAAATATTTTAAAGTTTCCACAACTGGACCACATGTTGTAATTAAATTGGCTGTGCACATTAATGAATGTTTTGAAAGGGAAATTTAATCTTGCATTGTGTCATAAATAGGGCTGTGACTAAAGATAATTTTCGTTATTGATTGATCTGATTCTGATCTATTCGACCATAAGCCCATACACATTCAATTAACAATGATACAAGCAGCAAATCCTCACATTTGAGTAGCTGGAACCAGAGAGTATTTGGCAATAAAATGACTGAAACATCAATTAGTTCACTTTCTGCCCCCCAGCAAATCAATGAATTGACTACTATTTCCTGGTCATAAGTATTATGAATTAGCCTCACCCTTAAAATTTTACTTGGTTCTGCTTTGGAGCTGTGATTAATGTGATTCTCAAATATCAATACCATGCTGTGAAAGCAGTATATTGAAAATTGTTTCAAATCTGAAGGTTGTAGGGAGATCATTAATGACCTGGTGGCGCTCCCCTCCTCACATGGCAGTCGTAAATAGCCTCTCCAGTCCAGCCCTAGTTGCTGGGAATTGACCCAAGTAGTCCTTTGTGTGACCCCTCTGTACGCCACCACCGGCTCATTTGCTTGATCGTGACAATAGGGCAGTTTGATTTGTAATGGCCGTGGTTAGTGTGCCAAAGAGCAGCATGATTTGCATATTTGGCCCGTGCCTTGAACTAGGTTAGGCTTCTGTGTGTGATCAGCTTTTGAGTTGCAGGAGTTTCCCTTGCCCAGACTCACTGTGGGATGCAGAGCATGGGAAGGCTGACAGAGCGACCCCAGGGTCAACAGTCAACAGTACTACAGCTGTGTTTGGGCTTGTTAACCATTCCAGACGCATCAACCTCTGCTGGTTGTGCTGCAGTACAAGGTCTTTAGAAGTGCGTAGCCTGCCTTCCTATGGCTGGGCCGAGAGAGGAAGTGGGTCAGGAAGCAGAGGGGAACTAAGCATGAGATGTGAGGGGAGTGTTGGTTCCTATCAACTGCAGTAAAGCGTGCTGGTGTGGGCTGTGGTGAAGTCTTGAGTGCAGTTTTAACATTTTGAATTGGTTTCAGGAAGATCGTTAAGATTTATATCCACTATCCAACATATCCATTACATTTATTTCATCATCTTAAGTACAGCTGTTCCATGCTGGCCATCTCAAGTCACTGTTCATTATTGTGTTGAAATTACTAAGAAATAGCAGTTCAGGCTTGGGCTTTGTTTAGTGGACTAAGGAATGTGAACATTAGATAGTAGCTTAGTAGTAGTTTGATATATTTCCTGTTACAGTTAGTTCTTGTATCAGTCTGCTGGAATAATCAGCACACAGTGGAAAGAAGCTAAATATTCGGTCAACGGTTTGGCCTCTGCATCACAGTTGGACAAAGATTGCATTCTTTTAACACGTCTGACATACCTCAGGTTGTGTCCAGTCCTGTCTGTACAAGATGTTATCTCAGTCCATACTTTCAAGAGGACTTTCTGCCAGAAACTTTCAGAATGACATGCCACAACTTGAAAATTCAACTGATTTTTGATTCACATTATGAGTTTGATGTGCTCCAAATTTATTTATTCCAGACAAGATGTCTGGTAGTTTTTTGCTGAGGACAGGTGGGACAAAACATCTCATTAACCAACCACCTGCATAGCATATTAGGGTGTTTGTTTGTTTGGACCAGCCTGGTGATGAAGAGGATCACATGTCTAAATCTGTGCCACTAATTGCTTACACAGTAGAAAACAGACACACAGCCCACCGACGGTGGGTGTTTTTCATATGAATATGCTCAAATAACAAAGGGTACAATAGACTTATAACTAAAAATGTTTAAGAAAACAAGCCAATACTCTTGGTTTAATAAGCCACATTTAAGTATGTTAAATATATAAATCTCAGCTTGTTAGATGTCTGTGTGTGTTTGTTTGTTTTACATATAGGGAAAACTATATGATATTTTCCCCTCTTGTATGTTTAGAAAGAAGTTTGCTTGTTTTGCTTTGGAACTCAAAGATGAAGTTCAGATGCCCTCTGTCCTGTTTTGACAAACCTCCTCTTTAGCAGTTCCAGCAGATGCACACAGACAGACTAATACTATTTCTTCCATTGGTCTTTCCCACCACAGCTGACAACATCTGTTGAAATGGAGCAGTGGTTTGTGCATTGCTCATTGGGGGAGGGGGGAGTAGCTGATCAGGAAGAGGAAGGCACAGGCTTTGTACTCAGGCTGTAATATTTAGGAGTTTACTTTTTTTTACATTGAACAATAGGCAGGGTTTTTTGCATTTGTCCTCTTGTTGTGGTGTTTGTTGTGTTGATCACCTGATAGGAGAGGAAACTTAGGTTATATGGTCACTTTGTGTCACTGTAGATACAAAAGTAGCCCTACATACTCAAACACCAGAGCTTTTCCTGTTGTGAGTAATTTTAATAGGATTTTAAAGTGGTCCCCTTTTTAAATCTTGACTTTTAAGCAGGATAAGAAGTTTAGGAGTTAGTCTTTTAAGTCTCACAGAAGAGAAGTTGATCGAGAGTTGGGAAGGCGGCTTGTGCTGGAGTACAGTTTAAGGCATGGTCAGCGTCACACTAAACATACAGATATTTTCTGACACATTTATGTTTCCTCTGTCTGAATCTAAGGAGTCTGTTTTTCCTGTTTTGGAATGAGGAAGTTGGCATTTGACCTCTGGTGTTGAAATCTTTTTCTTCTGTAAATGTCTGACACACAACATGCTATTGATACGTAACCTTTACCTACTTTGAGGAATTAGGTTTTAATCTGGTAATTGGTTCTGTGTATGTTACTGACCACTGAGTTGGACTTTGAGTCACATTGCTCTTGTGTCTGTAGAGGAAATGAGATTTGCAAAGTATAAAAGAATATAATAGCATTCCTTGAAACACTGGTGCGTAATGTATTGTGATCCAGTAGTATTTAAATTGAGCGGAGCACAGACTGCATGGTCACTTGGGTTTGGAGAGAGGTGAAAAAACAGCACCTTATCTCATTGTTGCAAAAGGCACTGGAATGTAGCTGGAATCTGATTACAATGGTGGTCCGTGGCCTTGGTTACAGGAAGGGGATTTAGGTGGTGTCTCATGCGGTCTTGGTGACAAAAGGCAAAAGGCAGCCAGTGTATGGGGAGCACTGAGGCGACATCACTTGTGTGTGTGTGTGTGTGTGTGTGTGTGTGTGTGTGTGTGTGTGTGTGTGTGGTGAGGGGTGGCATGGGAAGAAAAGTGTGGGAAAGAAAAGTCTGTGACTATTGATGGCTCATGGCTGTCTAAAGTTACAACATGAAACTTTCTGCTAATAAAATACCAATGCTGTAGAATGTGTATACATTAATCACATGCTGCCTCCCCCCTGTATTGAAGGCGTATTACTTAGCCTACCATTTGTTGGAGATATGTACCTTATATGCGTGGCCAGGAGTGACTTGGACTGTGGCTACCAAGATGACGCTAGCAGCCGCATTGCAGGGAAGTCGGCAATAACAACAATGATGAAATTCACCAATAAACAAAGGAATTGCAAAACTAAACATGCAGCAGATAAGACCTGTTGAGAAACATGGTTGCGCCTTGTTTTATTTGCTAATTGCGTGTATCCTCAGAGGGCTTTATGCATGCCAGTGGCCTCAGCTTTAGACTACATGCCATTTTCAAGATAACAGGCTCAAGATGAGACAACTGTTGGGTTGTGGATGAACTTGACAAATGATACAACATCCTCAAAGTTTTCTTTAGTGTATTTCCGTAATTTATGGTGCGCAGTGTCGTTGTCTCTGGCTGCACCTTAAGGCTGCGGAAGGACTTGTGGATTTTTGCTGCCTAGTCAAGCTCAACCTGTTGTGAGAAACAGGTCTATTTTCTGTCAACATTGCAGTCAGTACCTCTTCAGGGTAACACCCTCAGGAATAACCATTTCAGAAATATTTATAGTGGGCATGTTTAATGATAAAAGCTTCTGGAACGGTAATGGAGATAATTTCATGCACGTAGTATATAGTAGTAAACAGTATACAGTATTTTTCTAAAATAACAGTGTTGTGGAGACTGTTCAGGCTTTGTCATAATTCTGCTCTAATTCTGTTGCCCCTCCCTCTCCCACATCAGCTCATCCTGATTTGTGGTTGGGATTTTCATGTTATGTCACATCTCAGTCACCAAGCGCACTATGAAACACCGAGCATCAGGGACAGTTTTGTGCTTCAACAACAAGGTGGCAAAAAGCTATAAAGGCTGCCTGAACATTGTCCACTCTTGTTTTGCATTGCCCATTGTCCAGAATAAGCCATTATCTTTGAGTTTCACAGAGCCATATTAGGCAGTGAGTTTTAATCTTGGTTAGGCTGGTTATCTGCCTAACCAACAGCGATCTTAGTGTCCAAGTGTTGTAGGTAAGTAGTTTAGTAAATCACACCCTTGTCCAGACATTTCTCTTCAAACTGAAGCCCAAGTTTTGTCTTCAGACATCACTGTGAACAATTCCTTTCCTACTGATGTGCCTTTTTTTCAGGGTGGGGCAATAATGTTATAATATTATTGTCTATGAGCCCAGTTGATGAGAAACCAGTTGAAGTACAAATAGCTGTTGACAGAATTGGGTGGCCCCATGTTTTAATTGGGCTGTGTGAACATAACTGAATGTGGCAGGGATAGGCAGCATTAAATGTCTCCTGTCTTACATGTTTATGCATATGCTCCAAAATCTAAACACAGTTGCTTTCCAAATGGTGGATGTCCCCCATTGTAGGGAACTGTGATCACTCAGTAGCACAAAGCAGGGGAGAAATTTAGATTTTCCTGGACGTTGGTCACCTACAAATGCTTCATTGATCTTAGTGCTCAGTTACTGAGATGCATCTTGGATCAAGTGACAGAAAAGGTGTTTGTTGTTCCAGTAATAACACATTTTATAGGAATGACAATGTGGCACACAGACCAAACATGAGGCCTCACTAAGCTTTTTTTTTTTTTTGCTTGTTTCCTCTCTGTAGCTGTTTTGCAGTCTTATGTCAGAGCAAAACAATTTCCCTTTGGTTTAATGGAAGGCAGCAGTCTGTACTGTGACCGTAAGGGGGAAACCCTCCATGGCCTAACACACGAAGGGCCTAAATTCTTTATTATCACCTTCCTTTTCATACTATTTCCTAACTGTGTTCCTAAAGTGTAGGATCTATTATTTGATACTGACACGTGACAAGACTGACATTTAGTGATATGTTAGTGAGGAGAAGCACAACCACATCATTTGTCTCTGTCCTCTTAAAGTTTGGTCAGAATAACCAATGAAAGTGAAGTGTAGCACTCAATTTTTCATGACACATTTCCCTAACAGTATTGTTGGATGTAAATGGAGTTGAGGAATCCAGAGAAGGATGCTAAAAACTGTGTCACACTGGTCCCATTTCCTGTTGGTCATTTCCTCAGGCTGTGGGTTCCTCCTGTCTCTGCACATCAGGGTCAGCTCTGCTGGCTCAGGAGGCAATAAGGTGCACGGCTCTCCTTTCATCTGATCTGGCCAACAGATACTTGAGGTCTTTTTGCTTGAATTAGGGCTGGATCAGTGAGCTGTAAATCTCAGGAGACTGTCACTGAGTAGGATAGCATTCCCCCAAGGTGTGTCTCTGGCTGAGGCTGTCAGACTGGTGCCAACCCTTTACTGCCTCAGCACATCCCTTGCTGACATTGTTGCATGCAAATGTCAGCCATAATCATTATGATGTTAATGTTTGGGAAAGGGGATGGGTCATAAAAACTGAATTGTAAATAATTGATTTACAGGATTCAGTGGTGACTCTTAAATTTAGCTCCTGCAGTTATTTGGAAGTCTTTCTGTTTTCAGAATATGTTTTTTGTAATTTTGATAGATTAAAAATGTCACTTCAGTTTTAAGTTTAACTTATTCATTACTGTGTACTCCACTGGATGAGGGAAACTGGTGTTCTAGTGTTTTTTCTCAGTATTAGTTCCTGGTCTTTCTGTGGTAGCCACAGAAGTCTAAGAGGAAGTTGGCCATTTGGATAAGGCCTTTGCTAGTTTTGAGCAGAATAACCC
The DNA here is from genome assembly GCA_008360985.2 of Macquaria ambigua. NCBI lineage: Eukaryota > Metazoa > Chordata > Actinopteri > Centrarchiformes > Percichthyidae > Macquaria > Macquaria ambigua. The sequence continues at coordinate 71,638 of VMKM01000656.1, read as the reverse complement.
TGCCTCTCTGGTTCCTGTCTGCTGCTCTTTAAATCTAGGGCCCTATGAAATCCTGTCTATTACCACAAATACCCCCAACTAAGCGCTCCTCAACTGCATAAGTATATTTACGATAGTATAATGATTCCAAGTTTCATATTGATTAAATTAAAAGTATTATATTTGCTAATTTGTGTTGCCTCATCATTTTTAGAATGGGTTATAGTCTAGAACTGCACAGAACCATGTAGATGCAAACATATTTTTAAACAGAAGTGACATGACATATTTAATGCTTTGATTTTGAGTGCACAATCAGATCACTTCCGCTGAGGTGACTCACTTCAGCTGTACACAAAGCACTGTCAAACACCTCAGCTTGGTCCAGCTGCTACTTTGCTTCACTAAAATCATAGACAGTATTGCTGGCAACTAAATTGTCTACATTAACAAGTAGAAATTGGTGCCCAACCACCATAAGCGGGCCACACAAACGTTCACCTTCATTTTTTTTTTCTGCTGTCCCTGGACTCTTTGTAGGCTTACTTGTTTCAGGCGCAGCTCGTCAGGTGCGGGTGAGGGATAATGATGTTCTTGCATAAGAGTCCCACTGGATAAGGGAGTTTTTGGTTTGGCATTTGCCCATGGCGGGGTTAGGATCTGTCTTTCCCAGTGAAGGAGGTGAGATTTGTTTGAAAGCTTGGAGGAAGTTCTGCCTGGGAGGCTCAGCACAAGTCCTGTCATGTGTAGCTCTAAGGTCTGAGGTGACTGAGTGTTAAAAATGATTCCAGGTTTGTGTTCAGTCTGAAGTTATCAGCATTTCAGCTCGAGTCTGATTCGAGTCCTAGTCCAGGACTTGAGCAATACAGTAACTGGTTTATATGCTGGTGCAATGCTCCTGACATATGAGAAATTCACCAATTTTGTAAAATTAAATGATTGCCCTGCAAAAAATGAACCCTAATGTTGTGTTTTTCTTTTCTGTCTTACCACATGTATCAGTGGGAATGGCTGCTAACCAAGGTGAGCATCCAGTGACTAAGAAATGGTGATATCTTCTTGAAAAGGATTGTCAGGATTCACCACTACCACACAACAAGGCTTACTCACCAAGACCGAGTGTTGCGTAATCAGCTGCAACCCCACCCAGTCTGCTCTGACCTACAGCTGCACACTGATATAGCCCAACCCTCTCTCCATAAAGGTTTCATATCTAATGTCTGCAATCTAGTTTATCCAAGATGACTTTTACATGTTGTACACAGGCACAGACAATGATGAGTCTATCTGGTGAACATTGATTGAACATTAGTAGTGTTAAGTCATTTTTCTTAAATATTTTCAACTTTTGTGAAAACTGTTTTGGCAATAATGCACATGATTAATTAACATATTTTTTCTGTGATTATATCATAGGTCACATTTAGGTATCATCTTGGGGATATTGGGACAGAAGTAGCCAGAAGTTTGTTGTCTTCAGAGTGGTTGGTTGTTACAACAGTAACATATGATATTTAACATTTCCTGCTGTTTGTAGAGCTAAAGGATAGTGTGACTGGAGATCTTTGTGAAAGCCCAGACTGACCTCAAGAATGCGGTGATTGTTTTGTCTAGGCTAGTCACACTATTGTGATAAAACACATCTTATAAAGCTCTCCTCCTGCATAAAACAATGTACTACTCTGCTGAAAATGAACAGAGCCAAGAGCAGCAGGATAGTTTCACTGCTTGTTCTGTATTAAGAATAGCATTTACGTGGGTAAGGGGTGTCATCAATAGCAATTACCCTGTAAATGATTGGAACAGCCTTTATCCAACAAACAGATGATTGAAAAGTGCTCTCCTTAGCAACATCATGATGAAACTGTACGACACCTGACTTGATAGTTGCCCTTGGGTTTTGCCACCATGGAAAGACATGGTGGCTGTTTGGAAAATGACACATTTCAACTAAATAATCCGCCAAAATCAGTTTACATTTCAGGTGAGAAATAGACCATGCAGCCATGCTTCAAGTAATTCTTCTTGAGAGGCAGCGCTTTAGTGCTCAGTAAAAACTCCAAATACAGCTCTGCTTGTTCTCACCATGATCTAAACCTCTTCCATTAGTTTGCCGATTGGTCTGGCGTCCAGCTGCTCAGTCCATTGTCAATGGATGTTTTCCAGACTAAAATCTTGTAATCTTGTCTGGTTTTGCAAGGCAAAGAGTAATTCCAAATGTGGAGATATAACGAAGTTTAACAGTTGTTTGCATTTTAACATTATAAGTAACCTTTTAAGACATTAGTTTTTTTTTTTTTTTTACTTTTGTATTATGTTTCTTTCCTGGATTGGTATTTCCCTGATGTTGCTAAGCAGCACGCCTGTGTTACTAAACAAGTCTTGGAGACAGATTGCTGCCAACCAAACACCCATGCAATTGCCAGTGGCATAAAGTGACTTTTTGCTCTACTTTTTTTTTTTTCACCTTACCCAACTATGTCTCTACCTGCTGGAGGTTTAATTTACTGTTGCCCTCACCTGTTGCAGACAGGACTAAGCCTAATACCCAGCATATAAAGCAGCATGCCTGAGAGAGCAGCCATTAGACATTTTCAGTGATGCAGACTGTCGGGGAGGGGAACTGTAAGGTACTCAACCCCAGATGAATGCCCAAGTCAGCATTGAGTCACCGTATTCTTTATGTGTTCTGGCCCATTGCCACATCCTTAATCTATCGCATCAAGTTAAATAATTGAGTAACTTTTTCACATCTTAGCCCAAATTCAATAGAGCTACAACATACTTCAGAGGAGAAATGATCATAATAGATCACCTTTCTTTCTTCTGCCCACTAAATTGGCGATGACAGAACTGGCGATGGCCTCATAAGTCAGTTATTGCTTTGCTCCCCCTTGTTTCACTCCTTCCCTTTTAGGAAAAAGCACTCACTCCAGCCAAGAGAGCATATGGTTCCATTAGACAACCAGTAGGGACTAGCTCTAATTGACCACTCGCTGTGGCCAACAATTAGCCTGTCAAACACTCGACAATCATTTAATTTAAGATATATGCCAAATTCAACTTTCTTCCAATCCCATCAAATTTTTCCCCAATACCATATTTTAAAGGCTTTTTATCCCATATTTGCGTAATTGAATCATAAAAAAGAAATGTGAGATGAGGGAGGTCAGCTGAACAGTCACCCTCATGGTGCTTTAAGTCTTTGACCAGTATTTTCAGACAGCATGGACCAAATAAATCTTGGCTTAGTAGCTTCATAACTTTTTAAGGTAAATTTCCACTATGTGAAATTTCTTTCCCTGATTGGAACTATAATGGAAAATACAATATAGACTGGAGTCTTACAGTGTGAAGAAGTGCCTACATTGCTTTCTGATGACCACAGAGTTACAAAATTATATATTAGTTGCTCTTTGACAATGCATTGTTTTAAAACGATGTCAGCAGAATGGGGAGAAATGGGGGTAATCAAGCAAGTTGTTCAGCACACTGAAAGACACAAGAAGCCAAATTTGTATTCTTCTGGGAGGTGTCTCACAAGGCTATAATGTGGCAAGCTGGCTGAAGTCCCAGTCTGTTCTGTCTCACTAACTGTAGTAGAATTATACATTTTACAGGAGAATCAGTCGATTGTTCAAATAACCTAGGGCTTTTCACGGCTGCATCCGTTTTTACACAAGCACACCAGCAACAGCGTATTGCGTAAAGAGGGGAGTGTCTACCTGAGGACAGACACCATCACATCTAACTTGTCTAATGTTTTATGGTACACACAGTTCCTCATTTAGGATTGCTGGTATTTTCTAGGTATTTATACAGTGCATACCTGACAGTCAGCACTGATGCACCTAAAGCTGCCTTCTGTATGTCAGTAGGACAGTTACATAAGGGGAAAGGCTTAAAAATGATCATGTACATATTGTAAATATTCACTATAATACCTATAAATAAAAGAAAAGAGTAAAAACCTGGAAACCTCCAAAAACAGAAAGCAGAAGCAGCAGTTTGTCGAAAAAAACTCCCCAAAACTTTGTTATGGTGAGAGCACACTGTTACTAAATCTCCCACTAGACAGGTATCTGATGTGGGTGTCTGTTCACGTGTAGCTTCTATTCCAACCAGATTATGTGACAAATCTACAGTTTCAGAGAAACTTGTTGAGTGTTGCCCCAGACTACCATCACATTACTGTAAGGAAGAACAGCTCTTCTTTTCCCATTTTTTTCATACTTGAAAAGTAATTGCAACTGATTAGCAGGGCTCTACAGTGCGAGTATTTTACTTGCATTTGCGCCTAAAATTAGGTATGTGCGAACTGGAAAAATAATTTAGGAGCATCCCTTGCCGCCCGCTGCTAATCGTTAAAAACATAGTTGGACTGGCCATCGGGAGCACCGGGAGAAATCCCAGTGAGCCGGTCGCTCTGTGGGCCGCTCGAGCAGCTCATTATACAAAAACAAGAGCTGGAGAGATGCGTCGTCTGCCCGTAAAACAGAAGACAACAGGGATAAGATAAGCACGGTTTGGGTTTGGCTGGCTATTTAGCTATCTCGGGTGCCTTTTTGTTGAAACAAGTTCAACTTTTCATAAAGTCGATGCGCTCGTCAGTGTCACTTTTCGTGAACCGACCAATCACAGCCTGGATGGGGCGAGACATTAAAAAAAGGTTGATGTGCTACAACAAACGTTCTGATTATTGACAAGTTAGTACATAGCATTACTTAGCGCAGTGTAGACCTTTTTCTGCACAAGGATTTAATGAAGAACAAAACCTCCAAAAATGATAAATGTTGGTTGTGTATTTCTTAAACTGCTGTATTGTCCAGCTGGAAATAATATTATACTAGTGGTAGGTTATAGGCCTATAGTATACTATTTTATGAAATTACAATGAATATACTATATTTTTATTTAATGTTATAATATTGTACTAATACACAAATTTATACTAGGTACTCATCCAGGTTGTGGATAATGCTTCTGCAGTGGACAGATGCAGATTTAGCCAGTGTTACTGTGCCAATATGTGCTCCTTCTAGCCAGCCTCCTCCAAAGAGCACACATCCCCCTTGTTTAATTTGACATCTATTTTACTAAAGTTATTGTTATAGATATTGTTCAGTAACCTTGTTTACATAAGTGTGGTGTATGGTGTACATTCCACAAGTCGCAATGTGCCAATCACAGTAGAGTTTTCTGTGATGAGTGTTTTCACTCTTTCACTAGACACTAAGGTCTTCCACTTCCATAGTCCTTCACTGATTTTCACATGGTAAGTGCACACAAGGAGAAGGAGCATGCACAAACGCACGTATGCACACGCAGTATAAATATGGATGTAATAAGTTGTTTGCTAATAAACTCTGTTACTTGAACATTTTTCACTGTGCTCCTAAATTTCTTTGTGCACATGTACTCCTTGGGGAAAAAAGTTAGCGTAGAGCCCTGATTAGGTTTTCTCAGCAGCGACAAAAGGCGGATTCTTGGCTGCCAATGACAGGCTGTGAAACTGGAGAATAATTACCTGTAAACATCTTTGTCAAAGTATCAATTTCTTGCCTTCAAAATGAATTTGGTGTCTTTTTGTGTGTTTCTACCAGGATATCTGCTTCAGTCTTTCCCGTAGTAACCAAATTCAGTTTCGTAGACAAATGCACTTCTGATCCAGATACATTTAGGGGAGGATTTAGAGAATCTTATGTAGCTCAGTGAAAGCTGTAAAATCCTCAATTTAAGGATGATTAACACTTAAGTGTCATTAACTGTTTTATCTAATTTGAACAAATGTGTCTTTTAGCCCACTGTCTGTGTTTGGAGACATAAAAAATAAACAGTTGTAATGACTGACGTGTTTTACAGAAGAGTTGGGCTGTTTGGACACTCCCACACCCCTACAGGAAGAACTTCCTGCTTGTGTTGTGATCCTTGTACTGGCGGAAACATGCCATACAAGTGTTTCTCGCTCCCTCTCTCTCTTATACACACACGCGCACACACGCACACAATGGAAAACCACCTCCAAAACATATCCCACATCCTGTGCTGTGATTTTATCACATTGGTGATTCAGCCTGGGAAACTGTTACCATGTGCTGTGTCAAAAAATAGAAAAAGATTTGAGGAGCTTTGCAAAACCAAGACCACTTAAGAGTTTTTGTCTTTCTTTAGGTTGCAGGTTAGATCAGACCTTAGTTCAGGCCGTTAATCTGAAACTGGCCAGCTTTCCATTATCTTTGGAAGTGCTCTGTTATTGTAAGCACAGCACTAGCTTTTGAATGGGCTTGTTTTCCAAAGCTCAGCCAGCAGATTCTTGTCTTGGTGAAGATTTTAGCTGAACCAGCTACAAAGTCTGTTTTTGTTTGGATTGGGCATGTCCTATTTTCCTTTGGAAGTGGCTCCTTCTAAGTGTGCCACATATAAAGCGTGTTAGTATTTCAGATGTTTAGTATTTGGCACAACTGAAGATGGAAAAACAACTAGGCAGTGAAAAGAGTTTGAGGTCGTATGAAATATCAGGCATGTTTGTTTTGTTTATTATTCATATGCTGTATATTTGTGAAATCTGACAACTTGAAACCCCTTTTGAATATTACAGTTTTTGAGGTTTTGAAGGTTAGTAATGAGTGAATTTCTACCACTTCTCTAGGGGATCAATACCTTGTCGGAGGTACTCGCCAGAAAAAATAGCATCACAAACAATAATAAACGTTTCTAGGGAAATGTGGTGTGTTTCTGCTTGTAATTTATGATTGAAGGAAGTCTAAATGCTTGCTGTGTGATCACAGGGGTGAGGAGAACCCACATGGTGGAGAGTAGATAAAAGTGAGTGTTGTTGGGGGGAGGGGGAACAGGAAATAAGGGTAGTGAAATAAAATGTAGAAATGTCTGTGTCACAGTAGCGGGACTTTCCTTAAAGAATGAAATGATGAAGCTGCACCATCATACTCCACATCATCATCCCCCTTCCAAATGTGGATGTTAAATTCATATTTGCAAGATACAACATGTGTTGGTAATACTCATCTTTGAAATTGTCAGCACCACGATGGCCAGAAATTCCAGGGAGACCCTTGGAAGTAGGGAGTAGTAATGGTTTGTTAGAAAACACTCTCAGAGTAAGAGTCGAACACATCTGCCAAGGGCACGTGTCGTGGAAAAAAGCTCACATATGATCTCAGTCCATTCTAACAGCTTTGTGGATGGGATGTCTTGTGTTCTGAAGCCTTTCAAGTAGCTTAAGTAGTCTATACATGTTGGTTCATAGTGCAGTTCTCTATCCTGTACATACTTATTATCTTGTTACTGTGATTTTAAACCTATTCACTGATGCCTTCATTTCAACATTATATGTCTTTGAATTAATTTGCTAACTAGCATTATGTTAAATCTTCCTCTCTGCTCTTTGCACAGATATGAGACGAGTTGTACGGCAGAGCAAATTCCGTCACGTCTTTGGCCAGGCGGTGAAGAATGACCAATGCTACGATGATATCCGGGTGTCAAGGGTCACATGGGACAGCTCCTTCTGTGCAGTCAACCCCAAGTTTGTTGCCATAATTATTGAGGCCAGTGGTGGTGGAGCTTTCCTCGTTCTCCCTCTTCACAAGGTACGTTTATGGTGTATCATGTACTAATGAATGCCACAGTGGATGAGCACTATATTGTAGATGATAGAGAGAAACTAGATGTGTAAGCATGTTTGTATTTACTGCTTCTTTGTTTCAGTAGCACATGCTCAGTGCCTAACAATGCATTGGTTAATCAGTGTTTTTAGGTAGCTTTTATTACTTGCTCTGGTAAAATCAGCTACTTTATTTGTCTTACTTTGGTGCTTTAATAACACTTGTTTCTTTTTTTGGTCAGAGATAGCTTTGATATGTTCAGTACACGTTCATGCCCTTTTGATTTTATTGATCAGTAACAGGGCAAACTGCACATTTAACCCCACTACTGGTGAGGCTCTAAGAATGACACATTTCTCTGTATGGTGTCTGATCTATCCAAAACTTTACATTTGTGGGGTGAAATGAACGTCTATGTTTAATAACTAATTTTTGATATTACATTCTTCACCTACAATGTCTCTGCCTATTTGCTACGAGGCACCCATCGGTGTCCATTTTAATGATCTTTCTTTTGGATAGTTGTGTTAACAACAGGCTAATCATCTTAAATGTGTCGTCCCTATTATGAGAAAAATGGTGCATTGAATTGGTGTAATGATAACCTTTAAAGGCATTGTGTGTCTTTTGAGTGCGGTTATGCATGTGATGTTTTTGTTACAGATGATTTAAGTGGATCAAATTACGTCAGGATATTTTTAGATGTGGTGGTGGGGGGAAATCTTGATATTTTCTAAAGGGAAGAAAAGCCATGCTCTCTGAGGGATCATATTTGGACTGGCATGAATGCAGACATAAAGCACTTAAAAGGTAGAGAGAGTTGAACTGAAAACCTTGATCCCTCTCTTTATTTTTTTAGATTAACAGCCTATTTCCCATGTTTTGTGTATAGTAAATAATAATTTGCATTGAAGACTGTACTGCTTACAAGCAGGGCTGCTGACTCTTCATGTCGGTGTACTTTGGGATTAATGTTTACCAGCGGGCTGTTTCACACACCCTCATGTGTAGAACAGAAACTACTCTAAAGCCCTGCAGCAAACAGTCTCCTGATCTTTGCCTCCATATAAGGAATCGCTCCACTCCAACTAGAATTACTTTTGGGTTGGGCAAGACAGCATTTTAAGAGTGTTTAGCTGTAAACAAGTTAGCTGGGTGAATACATCCCTCCCTTTTGTTTTAACCTGCTGTCATAATTGGGCTAATTAAGGTGCAATAGAGGTCAGACTGAATCCAACAGGGGGCTCTGGCTTGTCCCCCAGAGAGCCCTTGGCTGCTGTTATGGTTGATAGTGGTGGATTTCTGGCTGCTGGTGTTCCTGCTTGGCAGCTCCAAGCAATGGCCAAGTGGCAGGTCCTGACACTGTGAGTGACATAAGTACTGCAATACTGTTGACAGATCTAACCTGGGCCTGTAATTAGTGTGCACAGTACACTGCCATGTCATCTGAGAAGGCTCTGGCGTAGGGGACCGGATCCTTAGGCCTGTCATCACGCAGCTTACACCTCTCAGCACCTCATTCAACACAGAGCGTGTACTGGAGGTGGGCTGCAAGCTCGACCGGTTTCACACTCCTCCTGCCATGCCCTGCCCTCCTCTCTCTGTCTGAGCTGCCCTCCGCATGCCATGTCCCAGTACAGTAATGGTGTGTCTACTGAACAAAGTCTACTTTCAGTACTGCACTAAGAAGTTGTGAGAGACTGAGGTCTTTGCAGAGCAAACCTCGGGCAATTTCCTGAAGTGAGAGAATTAAAAAAGCTCTCTTGATTTTTTTTTTTTTAGATCTTCCCACATACAAGCCGGCAGGCGTGACACAGACTAATCCTTCAGATACAGTGTTTTCCTCATTTCAACAGGCCATGCATTGAGACACTGGAGCTGAAAGGGGAATGCCATGTTATTTAAGCATTATAGTATGTTGTGTATGTATGTTATACTTTGGACAGTGTGTATTGCCACCAAACCAGTTTTACAGCTTAGCATATAAAGAGAGAGTCAGTTGTTGGGATGTAGGAACAACATTAATTTAAATTGGTGGGCATTCCCATTGTAATTTATTTGTGTTTTTTTTTCATTTAACTTCTATTTTTGGCATTTGTCACCATGGTATTCTCAAATGATTTTTTTTCTGACAAAGCAGGTCCATCTGGAAATCTCAGTATAGCCTCAGCTGGCAATGCAGGTCTCAAAAGTGGGGCGAGTCTGTTCTTGCAAACGGTATGACTAGACTGCACTGCAGTGGATCAGTAATACACAGTTGCTCTCAGCACCTGAGCTCATTTCTAATAAACTAAATTGAAAAAGATCACAATGTTGCCTCTTAATTAGAAAATGGTTAAACTAATTTGTAAATGAATCAGAATGCTTTTCCATGTGTGTCTGTTTTACTTTGAGCTTCTGTCAGACACAGCTCTGCTTTGTGGATTAAACTCTGTGCCTGATTGAAGGACACTTGCAGTTTGAATCACCTGGGTCTCATATCATTTTTGTTTCAAGGGCACACATCTCCTAAAAGCCCCCACCCCTACCCGTCCCTAATGTGAGGGTGCATCTGTCCGGCTAACCCATCTGCCTATGCTGTGTTGCTCCCGGTCTCTGTGGGCAGCCAGCTGCTCAGGGCCTTTGTCCTACGCTTACTCCCAGAGCAGCCCTTTGTCATTACCACACTTCGGCTGGGGGGAGGCAGAAGTGTGATGATGCTCCTTCCCCCTTCACAATTAAGCCATATGCAACTGTGCACCGTCTTTGTTGTAGTGATGCAGTAACGGTAGGAGAATGAATTACTGAAATTATGAGCCCTCAATCAAAAGCATTGTACTCCCTCTTTGTCACAATTGTGTGTATCTGGAAATAGATGGAAAAGCATCTCTTGGAGTTCAGCGGTTGATGTTGTGGATCTGTGACCTAACCTGAGCTTCATTTTGAGTAGTCAACCAATGGAGCCATCTCTTTGTGTGACTCAGTAGGGTGAGGTTAGTGCGGCAGGCCGCCTTGACTCAGCACAGCCATGAGTATTGTTGCTTTCTCCTGTCAGAACACAGGGATTTATAGAGAGGGCATCAGATGTCCAGCTCAACACGTCATTCCCTTGCCTCATGCTTTCAATCTCCCCCTTTCTCTTTCTTAGCAGGATGCCTGTTAATTTATTCCCTGATTTCCATATGAAGGAAGCTGTGGGAGTGAATGCAGCAGCTAGCAAGTATTCAGTGAAACATTCCTGATAATTCCTCTCTGTCTGCTCGGCATAAGAGAAGGGAAGTCTCAGTAAACCATTACAGTTGTTGTGATTTATATCCCTTAACTAGAAATCCCTTATTTGATTATCCAAGCAAGCATGCCGTTGATAAACATTCCATGCTGTCTGTCTATCCTGTTTTTAGCCATCAGCATCTTTATTTTCCGTGCAGACTGTGTTAGTCACTTTGTCAATTGTCAGCATCTTTGGTTTCCTCTTTTGTCTATTTCCATTTAAAGATTCACCTAAGCTACAGCCATAACACCACACAGTACATTGCTTAATGTAGAAGGCATGTTCCACGTTAGTGCTTCAAACGCTGCCTCTGTACAGAAAGGATGATCAGATGTGGAGTGTGTGTTTGATTTGGATTCAATCCCTCAATGCACCATTCATCCAGTGCTCAACCTTTTGCGGTTAGTAATCCCTGGGTGTGTGCACAGTGACACATTATTTCTGTTCTGTCTCACATACACCAATTTGGCTGCTAACTAAGCTACGCTCTGTCTCTACACACAAAAATACACTGGGTGTGCATAATATCCATGGTCTTTCCCCATTCTTTGGTCAGTTTGTGTTCCTATACTGCTCAGTTAGCTCTGCCTTTGCCGCTTCTGCTGCTCAGTCCTGCTGACTGCAGATTTTACCATATATGGTCATTCACTGCTCCCTGCCTGACAGCCTTCCAAGACCATTTCCTCCCTGCCCTGCCATTGGCTGCTTCATGCAGTGTCAGTACACATGTGAATTCTGGGATAGGCCGAAATATGAAGAGCGGCCAAGATGAGAGAACTGGGTTGAAGTCAGATGTTGTCTCTGTCAGAGTCGCTCACTGTATCCAAGTGCCATATTAAAATAATTATTTTAATGATATAATCAGTATGACTGCTGGATTACTGAATAATATTTATTAATATTGTGTGAGCCCTGATAGCTTTGTTAAATAAACCAGACTTTTTATTTTAGCTGCAAACCTTGAAGCAAAGCTATGATAGTTTTTATTAACAGATGGTGTGTACAAAGTTTTCAGCCATTTGATGCATTTAAAGTCTGCTGCAAAAGAGCAATTAATTTGCAAGTTGCACATGAATGCACCAATCTGGCAGACAGAATCTCAATGTCTTATTGGGTGGGCTGCCTTTCATATGTTCCAAGTTCTTTCTAAAAATATCTTTTCATTCATATTTTGTGTGTTCCTCCAGTTGATCATTTTTCGGGGCACAGGTGCTGGACTGAATCTCAGCATGCACTGGGGAGACAGTAGGAGGATGTGGAGACACTGGACAATGGTCCTCCTTCATAGGGAATACAATATCTACTCAGTGCAGTCTAATCAAAGAGATGACAGAACTTAATGACTCTTCTGATATTCATTAGATGTCTTGTCTTAGATCTTAGATGTACGACTGTACTGAAACACTGATCTTAACACCGCCACATTTTTTTTGTTCAGTGGCCTGATCTTGTGTTGCAGGAGTACTTGGATACTGATAATAGATGTGGTTCAAAATTTCAGCTGCCCCAAATACTTCCTAATTGGCAAAAGAGCAACTAGTCTCGAATGTTTTCAGAAATAGTGGACTTGTCTTAGATGTTATCTGGAATTAATCTTATGCCCTAGATTCACTAGCCATGTACCAGAAATACACACTACTACAGTTTATCTGTAGTACATCTCTCCATAGGTGTGTCTACTTTATCTCTTTAGCTATGTATAGCTCAGGTTTCCAGTCAGTCTGTAGTGTGCTGCACTGTATTGTCCCTGCCCTATCATACAGACGCAGAGACTTGTAAAAGTGGAAATTTCCATGGAGCTCTGAGCAGCACTGGACAGCATGCAGACCCTTTAGTGGTGTGCATGTGTGAATCACATGTTGAGCTGCAAGGAAAGGAAGTGTGCAGGCCTCTTGTGTGAATGAAAAGAATGTCCACTCTTGCCTTGAGGGAATGTTGTTCATCCATGTTTTTGTGTTTCAGTGTTGTGCTTTGTATGTATCGCTGTGTGACTCACTCTCATTTTCTGCAGTCTTGTTGCTATGCAACTGGTTGTTTTCTAGGCATCAGACATTCCTCTCGAAGGATACAAATGTCTGTAGCATACTTATGGACATGTTAGGTATTCGACTGCTCAGTTTAGACCCTTGCTGTTGGTGTGGGTGTTTTTTACGCCGGTGCAGTAGATTTGTTTTTTTTGCTTGTTCTGGAAAATCAGTCACAAGTCTTGCTAAGCACGCTTGCTCTACCTATGTAGGCTGGTTGCCTTGGAGATGATTTTCTTGCTTGGTTGGTTTAGTCTGTTCGGGCTCATTTTTTAGTAGCATTGTGAAAGTGTGATCTTACTGACGGTGTAACTGTTCACCTGCCAGCCAAGATTTAAGATCTTGATAGATCTTGCAAAAACCTTTGTGCTTTGATTTGTCGAGTGGAGAAGATTCCTTCAGTTTTGTAATTGGACCTAAGTAAAATGAATATTTATGGAAGATTAAATCTGCTGAGTTGATTTTCTTGTAAACTTTTGGTTTCTTTTTTAGCCAAATCATTTGACAAGAATTGACACCAGGATTTGATATGGGTGCTTTAAGGAGAATCAGAATTCTTAATACCTGCACCCATCCTTCTTGCTGTTAGCCTGCTAGCTGGCTTCACTGTAGCTAGCTGCTTGCTAGTCAGTGTTTTATACAATGTAAGGTTGCCACTTGTCAGTTTTCGCTTGCTCTTAATATAACCAATGTATGTTTTCCTGCACTCAACCCGGGCAAGGCAATCTAATAATAAAATAATTAATTATTTATTTATTTATTTATATTTATATTTTTAAATGTGTTTCTTCCTCAAGTTAAACTGTATTGTTTAAGATCAAGATCAGGTCAGGTAGAGTTGAGAAACAATGCTGGTGTAAACTGTCTAAATAAGCGTAAGTTACTTTCAAGTGGCTTATGGCAGTTTATTCAGTTTTTTCCTGCTCCTTTTTAAAACCACTCTCATTAGCAGTTGCAAGGATAACTGTCAGATTTCTTTTGTCTGTGAATCTACGGCCTTTTAACCCTCACTAATAGACCTCTTGTATAGGGAGCTCATATGACACGCTCCATTAAACATGTTCACTGCAAAATAAGGACTGCAAATGAGACTCCTGTCACAATTTAACCCCTGGTCATCACTTTTCAGAATTTGAGTCTGTAAATATAGTTCCTTACACATCACTGCTAAACCAGTGAATTACATAGAACTGCATTACATAAAATAAGTATCAAATTAAGTTTCAGTTCTTTGGTCTGAGTAGGTGGTTACATAAGTTGTGTTTTAAAATGTCAGTAACATTAAACAAGATTTCCATCCCTAATTGAAATGTCTGTTTACCAGAGCAGAGTATTGTCCCAGCACATGTTTGACTTGGTGTGAAAGGTATAAGTAAGTCTGTCCAGACTGGTTCCAACCAAACCAGATATCTTTAATACATTTTCTAGAGCTCCAAACTGGTCATGGGTTTTTGGGAGGACCAAAGGCTCCAGACATTAATCTGTTCATACTAAAGTAAAATTTGAGCATCATTGAGCTCCCAATTGCCCACCAGCAGTTACAATGATCCAACTGTCTAGTGTGTGACCTAGCCACAAGACTGTGCATCCCCTAGTGATTAATTACTGTCAGATTTATCACCTTGTATCTGTCTCTCCTGAGTAACATCTCATTATGCTTGTGGTTAGTACAAGACTTGCTGGTAGATGTTTTAGTTAAAATGGCTCATTTTGAGACAAATACGGACTTTCAAATTTGCATGAAGCTGTTTTTCCAGAGGGACAGAGGGGAGAATGCAACAAGTTGCTACAGGTTAACTTACGGGCTACCTTGTGTGCAGCTTTGGTTGTTGTTTGCAGTTAAACTGTTTTTGGCAGTGCTAACAATTACAGTGATCTATCACCATGCAAACTGCATTCCTGCCTTGTGTATCATGTTATCAGATGTTTATGCAGGCTTGAGACAAGATCCACTTGTGTTCGCTCTTCAGACCCTGGAATTCCTAATCATGTACAGTACCAGTCAAATGTTTGGACACACAAAGTGTGTCCTGGTACTGTATATCGGACACAAACACCATTAACACCTCAAAGGGTGCTATATTTGACACCCTAGCAGCCCTCTTGCTCTCATTAGTCATACCCATGCCAGAGCTGCCTGGGGCCGAGGTGTGGAATGTGAAGAACGCCTGGCTCTCTGTTCGAACTGTCGATCTCCTCTGCCTTGCCCGGGTTGATCAGGGGGTCGAGCTCCAGAGCTTAGCTCAAGTGTTACTGGGGCTTCATGGTTCATTGCTACAAGTCAACCGTAGAAGCTATTATTTATTCATAGCTTACGCTGGTGATTTAAAAAGTGTTGATGGAAAATTGTGGAAAACTGAGACTAATGCAAGAGTCATGTAGGAATCTTTGTAGCATGTCTGAACTGGAGTTAACATGCAGGATGTTGACGTCTACACCCTGATTGCTACCATAGGTGGTCTAAATCTTTGTGGGCTCTGTCGACCAGGCTTCTGCAAGGACAGACCTAAAACATGAATGCATGCTTATCAGAAATGTTCCGTTTACATAATTGCGTTTAAACCAACCCTTCATCAGCAATAAAGTCAACATCTTCACACACCACATGGTTTGCGTACAGTCAGTTCTGAATTTCTGAGGTTCAGATTAATGAGTTTTACTGTACATTTGTAGTAAACAGTGATAATATACTAACATGCCCAGGTCACAATCTACTCCCATTTTGTCTTCTACGTAAACCATAAGATCTGTTGCAATTATCCAGCACTGTTGAGTGTGTCAGTTTAAAGCCTAGTGACAGCCAAGTGAACATAAAACCACAGTGTTTCATTAAGTGTTTATGCATAGTATAGCGTCCACCCATCTGAATAATGTATCCTAGTAGTAGAGCACCAATTGATGTTGAAATAGTATTGACTGTTTTACATGACAGAACTGGTTTGACAATGTTAATACTCAGAGTGATGCTTGGTTTTTGTGGGTGTGCAAAGTTTTGAACTAGACTGAACATGATCCATAGTACTGTACTTTGGATCTGTTAGTGTTGTGAAAATAGTGTGAAGTAATTACTGTAAATATGGTAGCATTATTAAAGAAGGAAAAGAGTACAATGGCAAATAACTTTGAATTGTTGGCTCATCTTATCTCCGTGATCAGTTTGTTTGTTGTCAGACTTGTTTGTGCTGTTCCTGTTGCTACACCTGGTCATCAGCCTGTGTCCTTCCTACTTTACATCCTGTTCCTACTGTCTTCACGATATCATGTGAAAAGTCCAGTGAACTGACATGAAGTGCCTCATAATGCAAATGTTTTGTGATCAACTAAATGAAAGTGGAATTTTAAAGTAGACTCAGCTGCAGAAGAGAGGTCACCGGTCTCATATTTAATGGTAATGTTATCTGATACCGGATGGTGGCTCATAGATCCCTATTGACAGTGGTGTCAAAGTCTGCTTTCTTTACACTCAGCTTCAGGGTAGATTTCAGGGTGTGTTCAGCAGTCAGGGTGAGGTTTAGACAAGATCTTGTGATTTTCACATACTACACGTACACACGTACACACACACACACACACTGTTCATTCTCACATACACTGGACTTTGATCACTAAACTTGGAGTTGGAGTATGTGTCACAGTGTCAGTCAGGTGACTGCATGGTTACAGGCTTTATATTTTCATATAGCACAGTCACTTGCTGTGATTTGTCCAGCCATTGTAGCTCTGTACTGACCAAGTAAACCTATGCATCTGTTCAGTGTCACTGAACATGAACAGACCTCTGATATGAATCATTGTGTTACTTGGTGGTATCAGCTACACCACTGTGGTTGTGCACTGTAATAGCAGCAGGCTTGCCCTCAGCTAGACTGTGTTATCTGCAATAGCAGAGACAGGGAAATGTGTAAGAGCAGGAATGCCTGAGCAACATGACACTTACATCCTGGACTGGACTGTCCCTCCTAGGCACTCGCCAACACTTTCTGCTTGCCTCTGGGTTTGTGTTTGTCACTCTGTTTTGTACCAAAATTAAAACGTATTTGAGGGAGTCACCCTGTCAGAAATGTGCGTTCAACAAGTACACATCAGGTTAGTTTAATCCAAACTTAGTCCAATTAAACAGTTGATTTGAACAGGATCTGTTAGCTACAAAACTGGATAAACGTCTTTGTTTCCTGCTCTTTTGAAATTCTGACCATTAGTCATAGTGTGTTGCAGACAGTGAATGGCACTAAGGCTAAAGGCTATTATTAGAGGAAGAGTTTCGAGCGACGTGATTGGCTCTTTGTTTCGGGCGACGTGATTGGCTCTTTGTTTCGGGCGACGTGATTGGCTCTTTGTTTCGGGCGACGTGATTGGCTCCTAGTTTCGAGTGACGTGATTGGCTCCTAGTTTCGAGTGACGTGATTGGCTCTTTGAACTTGAAAGAAATAACGATTTGGCATTTATCATGATAACATTTTTGGCCTTATCGCCCAGCCTTAGTCCAGTACAGTGCTTCTTTTTGGTAAAAAAACAAAAAACATGTCATTTTGCTTATGTGAACTCCAAATGTGTGTCATTGTAAATCCCTTGAATACTGTTAAGCTATTTAGTACATCATGAATGGTATGAGAGCTTCCATCTATTGTTTGGATTAACAATAGTAATTGGATTGAGTTATGTTCTCATGAGGTTTAAGTCTAGTTTGTGTTGTACCTCTTACTCATTACTGAATATACAGTTCTTAGATTGAATTGCTCTTCTCAAGCCATTATTGTTGCTATTCCCAGTATAATGGAGGAATAGCTGTGGGCAGTGAGGGATTTTTTTCTTTTTTTGTATTAGGAAAGCCATCATGCTTTAAATAGGGCTGCAGCAGCAGGACTCTTTCCACACTAAGTGACATCATCTCTCCGGCCCTGCGGTGGTACTTGGATTCAGCACAGACTAGGGTGTGTCTCAGACACCTATCCACCACAGCATGGGTTTGCTAAGTCACCTCGCCATGAAGACGGAGCACCTGGTTCTCCTGGCTCATAGGGTCCAGAGGTCAAATCCACCTTCAGGCTGATTTTAGGTGGCTGGAGGAGGATGCACAGTATATTTGAAGGTTCTTTATGTCTGTGTGCATCAGAATTTCATTTGTAGCCACCCAGTCCATTAGTTGTATAAGTAGGTTATGTAAAGGGCACAGTTTAGTGTTTGATTCAGGGTTACCATTTTAAAGTAAGGAAATGCTGTGGAAAACTAAGCATCTGTTGGCATGCGTCTACTGTATAATGACGTCACCACTAATAACTTTCCTTAATTACTGTGGGTGGTCCAAAAGGGGCTAAATCTAATCTCAGTTTGCTTCTATGTTGCACCAATGAAACTGTAGCTTCTTTTTTGGCTGAGTGATGGAGTGACAAACCAAGGCTGGTGAGTCTCTGGCTTCAGGCAGTTAGGTTTGTTCTACTCTGTGCTCATAATTTATTAATCGGCCATGTAAGAAGACTCAATGTAAGATGTAATTTTCAAAATGCATGCTAGTCTACAGCACTTGGCTGGAGTTTTTGTGGGACTGGGACTTCCCAGTCTCACCCAACTGGGGGTAGATGTGGGTAAAAATGTATTATGTGTTGTTGTGTAATCAAATCCAAAAACAGCTCATTTCCAGTAATTTGTTCTGTCATTTTGAACTATGTTTGTACATGAGGTTTGTTCTGGTTTCTTTAAATACACTCAGTTTATCAAAGTGCCTTACCAATTCTCAAATCAAAAAATAATTTGCAACAGTTTTTTTTCCAATATATTTTGATGGACGTGCAGTGAGGTCTCCCTGGTTCTCTGCTCTGCCTGCGTCACTAACTACTCACTATGTAATTTAATTTTCCCTGTAGAATGAATCCGTTAAAGCGCCTTTTCTTAGATTGTGTGTGCGCGTGCACGTGCGTGTGTTTGCTTAATTTTGCACGTGGGATTTCAGATTATACTGTAATTGTCCTGTTTCAAAACATGCTCACTCCTCCAGCATGGACAATGTTCTCTAAGCAGGACCAGACTAAGACTAATCTCATTACTCTGTGTCGTTTATCTTTGTCTTTACAGACGGGACGCATTGACAAATCCTACCCCACAGTGTGTGGTCACACAGGCCCGGTGTTAGACATTGACTGGTGCCCCCACAATGATCAGGTCATCGCCAGCGGCTCTGAGGACTGCACAGTGATGGTAAGGTTTGCCTCGCCCTTTACACCTGAACTCTTTCAATTGGGGGGAAAAACAGCACACATTCTTGAGCTAATAAGTGACAAGAGACTACATGCTTTTATTGCGAAATGCCAGCCTGCTGTAAGTCAGGGATGGGTGCAGACCTCACCCTCTGGATTAGATTAGGCCCAAATATGTGTTGTAGGAATCAGAGCGGGGGAATGATTTAGCTGTTTATTGAGCTGAGGTCACTGACTTTTTTGAGACTGTAGTTGTACTTTCCTCCATATGTCCTTATTTGGACCGTGAAAGACTGAGATTAATGTGCTGCCTGTTTGCTGCTACCGCTTCCTCACCTGAAAGTCCTGACTTCCTGTTAAACCCACTTTGAATCACTGCCATATTTATTTCATGTTTGCAGAAGTATAAGCCAGGAGCCATCAATGGTTCCTCTCTTCATAGCATTTGACCTTTTGAAAGGAAAGTTCACAGCCTAAACAGGCTCTTGGTGATGTTTAGTTTAGATTAAGTGGGAGTGGGCGGTATAACTGGTGTGTACAGCAGACTGGAAGAGATATGCACCATGATGTGGACGTGGCTACACCATTTTTTTTTTTTTTTTATCACCTAAAGAGAAAACTAAGGTTTTTCCTCAGAATGCCCTTTGACACAAGTAACTTCATCAGTGGTGTAAAAAAAACACACGCACAATGCAAACATCTGCAGCTGAGGCACTGATTTATTGGACATTACCTATACAATAACTGCATCTTCAGTATGTAAAGACATGTTGCCCATCCAATATGTGGAGAAAAATGGCTTTACGGTAATGTCAAAACGGTATGTCACGACCCACCAATATTTTATCCAAAACAAAATCCTGTTGTATAGCAGGTGTCTTGAGAAGGTGGAGAAAACACAACACACACAGTGTCAGCTGTTTGGTGTGATAAGCTCCTAACTTCCACCATGTAGGAATGAAAACTAGGTATATAAATAGTTAGATGATAATAACTTTAACCAACCAGTGAATACTTAACACCCAAAGTCTTGTACTGCAGTTAAACAACATTTTATTGAAATACCACTGCATGTGTCAATCTCTAAGTTAACTAATGTATCATCAGATTTCCTATTGTGTGAGTGGTCAAGCAGATCAGACCAAGGACCAGTATTGTACTATTTATTGCGACAATAACAAACCTTACTGTATTTTACTAAATTTGACTGTGTATCCCATCTGTCACTAAATCATATGCTGTTGTTGGCAACTGAACTCTTAGCCACTGCTGCCCCCCTCTGGTTCCTTTTGGTAACTACCATTTATTGGTGTCCTCTGTGCAGTAAAACAGTTAGTAAGGTTGGGGTTGATGGATTCACAATAAAATCTTTGAGAGTTTATGATTTTGTCAAATACAGGGGTAAAAATGTTTCTGTTCCTGACCTCTGTCCTTGTTTATGTCCTCCACAGGTGTGGCAGATTCCTGAGAATGGCCTTGTCACTCCCATGTCTGAGCCAGTAGTGGTACTGGAGGGCCACTCCAAGCGCGTTGGCATCATCACATGGCACCCAACAGCACGCAATGTCCTTCTTAGTGCAGGCAAGAGCGCTCTCTCTCTCTCTCGCTCGCTCTCTCATTCTCGCGCTCCCTCGCGCTCTCTCTCGCTCTCTCTCTCTGTCCTTAAATCTACTAAATAATGCAGCTGTCCTCAGAGTTAGCCTGAGTGGTGGCAGCTGCCTCAAAGACAAAATATTGTGTGACTGCTGTCCTGCTCACCTTTTACTTCACTCTGGTGTCAGGTTGTGACAACCAGGTCATCATCTGGAACGTGGGCACAGGAGAGGCTATGATCCACCTGGAGGACATGCACCCTGATGTCATTTACAACGTGTGCTGGAACCGCAATGGTAGCCTTATCTGCACCTCCTGCAAGGACAAATCCATCCGTGTCATCGACCCCCGCAAGGAGACGATTATTGCTGTAAGCAAAGATTTCACACTGAATTATCACTGGATGTCGGTTCATTGCTGGTGTAGCTGACTCTGACCTTTTTTTAGAAGGAATCAACTTGTGAAAACAATTAAGTTTAAGCTGAATAATATGCTTTTTTGTGTTGCCACTTAACTAAAAGTAGAGCTTATACTGTGATTGACAGACATTAAAACAAGAAGAGCTGTATATAAAGGCATCAACACAGGAATTACAATAAGATACAAATTGACCAGGAGTGTAGGATTTGCAATGTGAAACAAAACTAAAGTGGATGTAATAAACTGTTCAGGAAATAGTGACTTGGGCACAAGTGTTGTGTTGACCTGTAAACTATACTTCACAGGAGAAGGAGAAGGCACATGAGGGCGCTCGACCCATGAGGGCCATTTTCCTCGCTGATGGCAACATCCTCACCACAGGTTTCAGTCGCATGAGTGAGAGACAGCTAGCCCTCTGGAACATGGTAAGCTGCTTCATGTGCGCTGACTACATCAGTTCAGGGGTTATGGGTTCTTTCACACTGTTACAATATTCAAATTTAGATTTGTCTTAAGAACTAGCAATACTTGATTTCCACCAGTCTTTAGATTGTTCAGAGAGCAAGCTTTTCATTTAAGTCAACAATATGAATGAAACAGTACACGCATGTTAAAAATAAACACCATATTCACAACTTTATTACAATGGAATCTGCTACATTACTCGCCTATTAAAAGTTCAACCATCTAGGCTATAACCACTTCTTCCTGTTTTTTAAAGGCCGTTACCTTTTCCTTGGCCCTACATTTCTGTATTCATAGTCTCTCAAACAGAACTCAGATTTATCATTATGCTTTCTTTTTTTTCCCAGCAAAACATGGAGGAGCCCATGACTGTTAATGAGATGGACACCAGCAACGGAGTGCTCTTGCCCTTCTATGACCCAGACACCAGCGTTGTTTACCTCTGTGGGAAGGTAAGTTTATCATTATTATAACGGAACAAAGTTGGACGTCTAAATTTCATTTACACTTGGCTGGATACAGAAATTAAACTCTTCTTTATTTCTTGACAGGGTGACAGCAGCATCCGTTACTTTGAAATCACAGATGAAGCTCCATATGTTCACTTCCTCAGCACCTTCGCCACCAAGGAGCCCCAGAGGGGCATGGGCTACATGCCCAAGAGGGGCCTTGATGTCAATAAGTGCGAAATTGCGAGGTAAGCTAGGCTAAGATCGATGGCTAATCATCATCTCTGACACCAGAATTCATTTTGAGTTTAGATTTTAGTCAACCAGATCTAATGTGGAGTTCCTAGTTTCACCACTAGAAGGCAGAACGTAATCATGACATAGTCACTAATCTCTCTCAATCCACAGTAAACTGTGCTAAAACACTGTCTGTTGTTTAATAATGCATTGAATTGTGGGTAATTGGTTTGAATTTGTATGTTGCCAGGTTCTATAAACTGCATGAAAGGAAGTGTGAGCCCATCGTGATGACTGTACCTAGAAAGGTGAGTCCTCAACCTGAAGTGGGCACTTTGCACACAGTTACTAGACCTCTGATCTGCTTGTTTAATTACAGGCACTTCTCTTATAATGTGCTGGTGTGGAGTTTTCCTCACAGCTTGTCACTCTGTCCTTCCCCTTCAGTCCGACCTGTTCCAGGACGACTTGTACCCAGACACAGCTGGACCCGACCCTGTCCTGGAGGCTGAGGAGTGGTTTGAGGGCAAGAATGGAGACCCCATCCTCATCTCCCTCAAGAACGGCTACGTCCCGGGCAAGAACCGTGAATTCAAGGTGGTCAAAAAGAACATTTTGGACAACAAGGGGACCAAGAACTCAGAGAACTCAAGCCCTGCCAACAAGTCTGCCTCCCCAACTCCATCGGTTGTGAGTATTTGCTTTTTCTGATAAATGTATGCCAGAATTACATTAAACTGTCAATTTTCCGCTCAGTAGAGCTGGGCAATATGGGACAACAGATTTTCTGTTGATATGGATCACACTATCTGTTAAGAAAATTGATGAGGAAATTCACTGTGGGTGCAACTAAAAAATATTTTCATTGTTATTCTAATCTGCCGACTAATGAAAATGCCCATTACAATTTCCCCAAAGACCAAGGTGACGTCTTGATATAGTTTGTTTTGTCCAAAACCCAAAGATGTATTCGGTTTACTATCACATAAGACAAAGGAAAGCAGAAAATCCCTACAATTGAGAAGCTGGAGCGAGGGAATGTATGTTATTTTTGCTTGAAAAATTGCTTAAACGATTAATCGATCGAACTGTTGAAGATTTTTTTTGTTGATTGATCCACTAAATGTTTCAATTCTAGACTGCATGATATTGGGAAGTCTAAGTGAACATGTATGTTTTTATATACATTGTAGTATTTCTTTAGATAAATAATTGTCTAAGAACAAGTTTTGTCTACCACGATTCCTCACATGATAAGGATGATGGACAATAAACAGTTAGCCTTAACACTATGTAGACATCAGAGTCTGTCCTCCTAACTCCCACCTCCACCTCAGTCAGCAGTGCCCCTCACTACTGGCTTCATCTCTCTGGGGCTCCCAGTGTTAAGCAGACAAATTGTATGTGTTCGGAGCAGGGCAGATTGCTGTCTGTCTTCATGAGGTGGTTTGTAGATGTTGTTCAACCCACTCTCTGACCCACAAACTGAGGGGTCTGCTGCTGCTATGGGCGCCTGCTGCTGGGCGTCCTGCCGCACCTCACCCACAACACAGCCACCCGCCTGGGACCCAGCCCATGTCTCTCTCTGCAGTTCTGCTCTGTAATCACAACCCACTGGGTTCCAGGGCTGGCGAAACATGTTAACCCCCAGAGTACCAGACCCTGCATGTACAGTCCAAGACTGTAGGTAGCAGCTTTGAGACAGGAAGTGTCTTGTGCGCTATTGTTACACACCTTAGGTTTGACATTGGTTCATATGTGACTGTAGTTGCGCGTTTGTTTCACAGTGGGGTGGTTGGAACAGTATTGTGATAGAAATGGACTACAAACATACCAAAAAGTCACACACGTCTCTTGTGTCTCCCACAGAAATCTGGAGCCAAGCTGGAGGAGATCTTGAAAGAAATCAAATCCCTGAAGGACCTGGTCAGCAGTCAGGAGAAGCGAATCATCAAACTTGAAGAGCAGATGTCCAAAATTGCCATTTAGGGACCCTTTACTCAACCCGCTACAATTCAGGACGTTCCATTGGCTGGGGGGGGTGGGCGGGACCAGTCACTGCCTATCTCAATGACAGTGTTTCGTCTGAGGCCTGCCTAGCAACGATCCCTAGCAACATTCCAGATGAACTTTTTCTTAGCCAGCCCCCGACCCTCACTTTAACACAGGTGGAATAAGGACGTGCGGCAAATTTAGCAGAAAATACTCTTACTGCTTTTTGGTGACAAAGGACTCTATTCCTTTTATTGTGTGGCAGTCATTTTTTATTTTGTCTACTTGCATTTAAAAAAAAGGTCTTATTGCTTTGCATTTTAGAAATATGACCAAGATATTCCAGTGTCAATAGTCCCCATTTACCATTGCACACCCAAATATTTTTTTAAGTAGCTATCAGTGTTTCATGTTGCCATACCCCAAAATTATAATGTTGCCAAATTTGAAATTTTGTTTACACCTCCTTAACAGTATTTCTTTCTCTCTCTTTGCGGGAAGATTCAAAATGCAAACAGGGAAGCTCAGTGCAGTAGACTGGTAATGTAAAGAAGAATTGACCATGAAATTAAAGTAATTTAAATAAATTGGATAGTTTTATGCGAGGAAGATTGACATATCAAACTCTGTATTTAGGAGGAAATAAAATCTAATTAAAGACACATTTAGCTGCCACAGTCTACACCAAGCACAGACATTACATAAATGACAAGTCTTACTGTCTGTGTTGAAGCTGCACCAATTAACGCCTGCTTTCTGCCATTTCTTCTCATTCCTGCTGCTTCCCGTCATTCTGACTGTGGACAATAGTCCATGTAAACATGCATTCCTTTCTATCTTGCTTCATTAACATGCACTGTGTGACAAACACATTCCACAAATCTCATTGGCAGTTCTTGATGTGGGGGAAAAAAAACTTCTATAAACGTTCCTCTCTCTGTAAACACTCTACTGTAGTGACTCGGTTACACTGGTTGGTTGTTATTGTGACATTTACGTGCTGCCCATGAAAAGACCAACTTTGTGGATTTTCAACCTCCGCTCTGCTTTGTTTTTGTGAGGTTCAGTCACCAACCTCAGTGATAGGTATCCATGGGTGTTGCTCAACACACAAGTGCAGTCAAGTGTAGTGGGATTATTTTTTGTCCCTGTTCGTTTGCATTGTATGCCATCTCACATCTGTATTTTCTGTACAAACAAAACAGGCATACATATGAAATGACACCAAGTAATCACACATTTACTTGACTCTTTAAAACCATCTGGTGATAAAACTGGAGATTGCTACAGAAACTGTTCATGATAGACCTCAAAGGCCTAGATTGTGTGTGAATATGTGCCTCATGTCTTTGGTTTTTTGGGTACCTGTCACTATGGATGTTCCTGCTTTGTTTCTTATTGGGGGTGGGTGGGTTATGAAATGGACTCGCAGTAGAACGTCAAAGACTTGCCTCTAACTTGGATGAATTGAATAGTTGGGTTATTGCTTCACTGTTAATTTTAGCCTGTTTCTTGTTCCAGCTGTGCTTATATCCCTCTTAGCACTTCCACTTGTTGGTTTTTTTTAATGGTTATTTCTCAGATGCCCCGATTCTGTGTAGTTATTACAAAATCAAGGAACCATTGAATTGTCCAATCTGAGCTCTTTGATCAGACAGCTATGATAAAAGCTCTTCCTGATGTTTTAGATTAGTTTCCCAGTGGAAAGCTGAAACGGGTAATGGTTCAGTCTGTTGTTTGCCTTCAATATTTGTTACCACTGTAAAGACCTGAAAGTGCCATAGCGGAGACCATGGAAGTGTTTGTAGGGGACTGTTGTATGAGTAGATTTGTTTAGTAAATGGAAGAGTTGATAGGTGCCCGGATTTAAAACCACTTTGAGGTGCTATACTTAGTGCAAACGCTGTGTTCAAAGGATCCTGTTCCTAAAGTGCTCATGAAGTCCTGCCAATCCATCCCACAAATGCACCAGGCAGCGTTACGACTTGGGGATTCTTAGAAGCAATGTGCCCCTGACATTTTGACACTTTCCACCTCGGTACGGGTATTCAAAACATCTTCAAAAATGATGTCAAACCGAGAAGCTGAAGGCGCAGCCTTTTGAGTCACCGTGGCTTCAAGATGCATTTTGAGCAGTGAGTCGTAGAATATTAGTGACAGGAAATCTACAGGGTGCTACAGAAATGTGGGTCTGACACAAATTATACTGCCCTATCTTGTATATCAGACTGCCACTCTGTGGATTCTTTATAGCACTGTTTTTTTTTTTTTTGTTTTTTTTTAAAGAGTAGTAGTGAATAGCAATCCAAAGGGACACTGTAGGTTGGAGAAATGTGCAGTTGAAAGATAGATGTATGTTTGTAATTAAGGTCTAGGTAAATGAGTGAAAGCTCTGTAAATAACATGACCATATTTTCTGTATTTTTTTTTTTTTTTTTTTAAATTTCATTTTTGTTTTTTGTGGTTGTGCTAAAGAGGGTATTTGTATGGGAGGTGGGTTTTAAATGTTTCCCCTTGTATGTGTTCCCTACACCTTGCCATAATGCATCATGAGAAAAGCAGAACCTCTGTTATGTTGGAGGTCGTATGAATATCAAGAAAATCAGACGAAAACGAACCAGGATGAAACCTCATGTGGAGGTCTGCTCAGCATTTTTGTTCATTATTCTTGCTTCAAGTATCAAACATTGATTATAAGAAAAATTAATAAAGAATTTTTAAAATGGGCTCATTGTACCGTTTTGAATTTGCAAATGTACAGATTTGTTGGTGTATCTTTTGCATATGTTGCCTTTACTGAACAGAAAGATTTGAGCCATTCCATGGAAGTTAAACCTCCACAGTTTGAGTACAACAAATCTGAATGGGCACGTTTAATTCACTGAAACCAAGAGGAGGACATTACAGGAAAAAGCCTCGAACTATTTAAAGGATGAGTCTGGCACTATCGTATGTTTTTCTTGTCAACAAACCCCATAACAAGACCAAAACCTACAATGTGTTAGTCTGTCTTTCGATATTTTACAACTTCCTCAGCCTGTCCAAGGTGTTCCTCTGAAGACAAATCTTTAAAAATGGGTCACAAATATATAGTTTCATTTTAGAAAAAGGCTCAGTAATTTGCCTAAACAGCTGGGAACTGTAGCTTTTAGCAAATGTTACTCAAGCAGGAGAAAATAGTGTATTTGTTGGGGACTATTTTCAGCTGCAGATTTATTCACATTTGGTGCTCATTTGGTGAGTATTTACAGCAGCAGGACATCGTAATGAAGGACCGAGTCAGCCAGTGCAACAGTGTCGCTCATTTATGTCTTTTAATGTTTTTTAGGACAACTATGGAGATCTAATAAGGAATAAGTGATATCAGACTTTGGCCACACAAAATACTTGTTAGTAGGATCAATTCATGTTTGTTTTTGGTGTTTTCATGGGATTTGATGACAATAAGAAAAATATTGAATACATATAATTTTAAAGGTCAAATTACAATCGGTGTATTCTTTGTTTTAAATATTGCCGTCCTCTTGTATTGACCGAACCCAACTGTTTACAGCATCCAAAGGTAGATCATCAAAAATCAAGGAATGTATGGATAAATTTGTCTACTGGCTGCAGTGAAATAACCAAACGGGTATAAAATAGATGACTAGAAATAGATAGTGAATAGAGTGTACAGTTGCCTGAATTTAAGCTAAAGTTAAAATCAAATTAAATTAATTGTTTTCTGTAGTTTTCAGTACACTAACACAGTCTATAGTATAAATGTGAGAAGACATTTTACTTTGAACATTATTGTTTTGCCTTTGTTGCATTTAGCTGTTGTACTGCTATTGTTAATGTATAGTACTTTGTAACACTTGAAGTCTCTGTTACAGCATCAATTAGAAACAGAACTGTTGTAAGTCACAAGGCTATTTAACTGCTGTGATGGTAGTTATGACAACATAGAAATAGTACATTCATTGCAATAGTATGAAGAATCCCTCACGCTAGTTTTCCTTTGTGTGTCCTGAACGTGGACAATTGCTACCTTGTTCACACTTCAACTCTCAGCTATAGTATCCACATCTCACACCAGCTGTCAAAATAACTGAACGAAATAAGAAAGGAGGCATGAGCAGCCCTTAAATAGATGCATATTTAGAGACGTATCCAGAGATAAGTGCCCCTAAAAGTCCATGAAGTTTATATGTTCGCTCTGTACATGTGTTTCGGGATGAAAGGGGTGCTTTCTCTCTACACTGGTCTTGTATGCCCTGTAGAGACAGGCTGTAATCAACGGGGACTTAATTAGAGAGGACTCAGTGGGAGGCAGAGGAGTCTTGGGACTCGCCCCACCAAGTACAGAAATACCCGTTTCCCTAAAACATGGGACTGATGTACTAACTGCAACGTCTTTGCAGTGAGTTTTAAAGCAGAAAACATTTAAAAATGAGTCCAACTTTGAATGAACGAACACACATTGTGGTAAATTACACTTTCATACAAAGTGAAGACCCTCTCTGGAGACAGTTTAGCATTACTCCATGATGTATGAGAAAATGTCATTATGTGCAGAATCACTCCTACATGGCTGTTCCCTCTATAATAATTCAGAAAAAATGTACAGAAAAAGAAGTTCAGTCCCAAATGGACGCCCTGTAAGTGCAGCAGGATGAAGACTGGGAGGTTGAGAAAGAGGGAGGAGAAGCTGAAAATAGAGGGATGGACATGATTTTGCAGTGAGTGGACTTTTTAGAGCTCAGTTAAAAAAACAGTCAGTACAACTTAGCAGGGAGGGCGAATGCTTGGAAACTCTCTTTCACTCTTACTTTCCTGTCTTCGCTCTGTCTCCCCGTTATTTCTCTCTCCGTCTTCTGCACTTCAGAAGATAAACCCAGGATAACACATTCTGTAAGTATATATTTATATTTGTTGTGAATTTATCAAGAGTATAGTAAAGCCAAAGATTTTAGTTATTTCATGTTTCATTTACATGTTGAGTAAAGGTAAAATTTTTATGATCCATTTGGTTCATATTGTTATTTAAGGTTTTCAGAATTTTTGCTACTAACATGTAGTGCTGGAATGTAACAAAGTACAATTATTCACGCACTATACTTAGGTGCAATTTTAAAATATTTGTACTTCACTTGAGTATTTCCATGTACTTCTAAAAACGTGATCAGTTTCTAAAATGTGGTGCATTGTTACAGATATTTATATATTAAATAATTTAACACTCACAGGGGCCATTTTTCTGCATAATGCATTTACTTTTGATACATTTTGCTAATAATACTTTTGTAAATTTACTTAATTAAGATTAATAATGCAGGGATTTTACATTTTTACATCGTTGTATTGCTACTTTTACTTAAGTAAAAGATCTGAATGCTTCTTTCATCCCTCCTAACATCAAAGTTTTTCCTTAATTCTATTCAAATTATCAATGCAATCGATGTTTATCCTGTGTGAGACTGATCTCCAGTCTTTCTTTAACTCTCAATGCCAAAACCTGTAGCCACTGATAATGTTTTATGTAAGAATATGCTTTGAGATGGTCTAACCTCTGCCAGTGGCACCATCTTTCTAAATTTGTGTTGCTGACCTTTATTTTAATTTTATGGCCGAGACTCCAACTTTTCTAAAACTACCACGTATGACTTAAATGATGGCCAAGACATAAAAACATGGTGGGTTTGAATATTTCACACAGAGTAAGCTTTTCTGAACAAGTACATATCTGATACTATCATACAGTGTGTTGAAAGCTTTTTGTATTTATAATTAACAATATAATTTAAAGAAACTAAAGAAAGGGGAAATTCAGAGGAAAATCTGGAGTTTGAGACATTAAGTACTCAAATATCATGAAGTTGATTAATTGCCTATCTGGTGTCTGATGGCCTTCAGTTGAAGGTAATGTGGATCCTCCAGTGACATACAGGAAATGTAATTATGGCTGTAATTATGAGGGTTCAGGGGGGAGTGCTGTCCTATAGCGGCACATCCAAGGATGAAGACCCAGCCTACCATCTGGTCCAGCAGACTACATACTGTGTGTTCGACCACACAGGGAGGGGGGTTTCACACTGTACAGTGTAAATCAGAGCAGCAGCAGGTTCACTATAGTATGATGCTGATTAGAAGCTTCTCTTTACTGCTTAGCACGGTGTAATTACAAACTGTGTTAAGAGTTAAACAGGTTTTAAACGGTAACAGGCTGAGCCTTGCACCGCGGACTGCAGTTTTTTCTTTGTTGAAACTTGACTTCATGTTGAGAAGGATGGAGAGAGAAGAATGGAAGAAAAGTAATATTGGGTTGGGATGTTTATTCAGTCAGTTGTACTGTCAGTAAATGCAGGTTTTCCTGGAAGCAGAAATATCTTCATCAGCTTCATCAGTCTGTGCTGCAGTGGGCTGGTGTACAGCAGCTGCTGCCCAGTGTAAATATAGAGGCCACAGCCACAGGTCTCCCACGCCTCTGTGCTCCCTCTGGAATATAGCTTCCTCCTGGCTTTGGTGTGGTGGATGGGTGGCCTCCCTCTACTTTACAAATTATAAGGCCTTCAGCGCCAAACTCGCTGTCTCCACCCCAAATAAGTAATGGCTACTCTGCTGCCTGCTAAAATAGATCTGGTGCAAGATGAGAAACGGCAGAAAACCTAGAAAAACCTGAGTCAAGATGGATACTGGACTTACATTTCAGATGGAAACAACCCTTAAAAACATTGTTTTATGTTCTTAGTATGTGTCTGTTGCATGAAAGACTGCTTGACACTAGTTTGTATAGTGGTTCCCAACCTAAGGGTTGAGACCCATCACCAAATGGGATCATCATATGATTTTAAAAGTTTATTTTTTCAGACTTTTCTCTAATCTTTGTGTTTTACAATCACAAATTCACAGTATGACACAATTTAAAGAAATAGCTTGACATTGTGGAAAATGCACTTATTTGTTGATTGCCGAGAGTTAGAGGAGAAGATTGATACCAGTCTTGTATCTGTACAACAAATATTTAGCCAGAGCCAGAAGGCGAGTAGTTTAGCTTAGCATAAAGACTGGAAACAGGGGGAAACAGCTAGCCTATCTCTGTCCAAAGTTAAAAAATACACCTACCAGCACCTCTAAAGCTGGAGTATTGTCGTCACCTTGAGGTTGCCAGGCAACCAGCAGACTCCAGGAAGTCATTGCACCAGGCCGCTGGTCGCCAATAAATAGTAACAGCTCCTGATAAAACTTTTCTGTTTGTGTGCAGATTAAACAAACTGGATACAACATGTTAATTTGTGAGCTTTAAAGGTGTTGGTAGATGGATTTCGTTACCTTTGTTATAGAGCCTGGCTAGCTGCTTCCCCGTGTTTCCAGTCTTTTGCTAAGCTAAGCTAACTACCTCCTGGCTCTAGTGTCATAGTCAATGCAGAGCTAAGAGAGTGGTATCAATCTTCTTGTCTAACTCTCTGCAACAATGTGAATAAGTGTTTTTCCCAAAATGTCAAACTATTCCTTTAAGGGGTCTCGAGCCTCTGTGTTAGTGGATCCCTACAAGATTAGATTTGAAAATATTTCCTCTTTTAGTTCTAAATTCAAGATAGCCATTGTTGTTGTTGCAGGACTCAGAAGAGAAGATGAAGTCCTGCTGGGTTTTTCTCGTCACCTGTGTGACCCTGCTCTCACTGTGGTGTAGTGTGTGTCACGCCACTCCTCTGTTCTACAACATTTCAATGGACGGCAGTGGTGATGAAGCGGAGCTGGAACTCCTTTTTCCAACCTCTTTCTCCACTCGAGCACCTGTTCTCATCACCACTGCTACTGGAGCTCCCAGCCTCACCAACACCATCACCACCACCATGGTCCGCCTGAAGGACTTTGTCCTGACCCGAGTAGTGGACTTCCTGCAGGAGAATCTGCTCATCATTATCGTCGTGACCTCTCTTCTCATCGTCATGGTCTTCATCATCTGCTGTGCCACTGCCATGAGTCATAAGCGCAAGCTGGAGGCCTACAAACCCCCTCCTAATCCTCCTAGGAAGTATGCGGCTGATAAAACAGGCGGACGCAAGAATTCAAGCGAGCTCGTGGAGAGGTCATACGCTGTCGACCACGTCAAGAGGGTCCAGACTCAGAGCATGGCCTCCCCCAAGAACCTGCGCACACCCTCCAAGGCTTTGGTGGGAGAGAAGGGGAGAGACGTCAGGTCGTCGCCTCGCCAGGAGGTCAGAAAGGTCAGGGAGGCAGAGGAGGTGGAAAGGCGGAGAGAGGAGCCCAAGCACAAAGAGCAGCCGAAGCGCAAGGAGGAGGTGCAGCAGAGCCCCAGCACCAGTCAGCCAGCTTGCACCTGCCATCTGAAAAAGGCCCACCACTAGGGCACGTTCAAGGCTGATTGATGGCATAAGAGGTGAAATGTTGCAACCATGACATAAAAACGAGATCAGACAGGTTGGTTATACCACACACATATGAAACAAAACATATAAATGCATTGTGATTCAAATCAGAAATACCTTTTTACAACTGCCAGCAAGAAATTTATTTGTGAGGCTCATGCTCTTATATGAAAAAAATCCATCGTTTAAATACTTAAATCTAAACGTTCATGAAAATATGAACTATCACTTGAAGTATTATCTAAAGTAAAAAAAGAGAAACAGCAGGATAGAAGATATGTGAATAAGAAATCTGCATAAATCATATCTATAAATGTTACACCTCAAAGTTTTTGATTCATACAAAGATTAAAAAGCAACACTTGATACCAGGGGATGTGGAAAAACATATGGCTGATGTCTTTGAATGCCACGTGCCGACAGCCTCTCAGTTTAAAGTGGCTCAGTGGTCTGTTTGTCCTCATGTACTGCAAAGACCTTAGTCTTGCAGTGGTGAACCTGTGTGTTTTATCAGTGAGTCTCAACAGCCTAATATCATATCACTGTGCTGTTGAAGTAGCATCACTTGAAAAAGTGAAATAAAAAGTTAGATAAGTACAAGAAAGAGAATAGGTAGCATGTAATTTTCCATGTTTTCCAAATAGAAATGACAAAAATAGTAAGTATTCATGTGTTTTTGATACAGAGATTATTATTACTCCATATGCCTGCCAAGACAGAGGAATCTCCTCAGTATGTCCTGCTGTACGCCGTGGCATCTTTTCAGCAGCTAAGAGCGTTGACTGAACCAGTCTGTCACTTTGCTGCTGTAAATAAAGCAAAGTGAGATGCCAGTAAACTTGATTTGATAAGTAACAAAACGTTCTCTTATATTTACATTCATATTTACTTTTTTTTTTTGTTGCAATTTTGTTTTCATAATGTTATTTTATGTCATATCATATTGTACTTTACTTTAACAAACCTAATTCACAAAGCTTTACACCAAAAGCTCAATTTGCAACGGTGTTATCTCTGGGAAGCTAAAGTAAAAACACATCTACTATTTATCTGTCTACATATTTATTTGGTTGATAATTTTGATCTGCCTTCAACTGTCAAACATTAAAAGCAGGCTTTCTTTTGGTATAAAACTTTGTGAATCAGGATTTGAGTTTTTTTCAATAAGTAATACTTGTGTATAAGATAAATTATGGGTTTTGTTTTCAGTGTAATAATTTGAGTCAAAAACCTGAGTACAGGGATAGATAGTTGGCCTGTGTTGCTGGTGTAATAGGTTTAACTTTGACTCATGGTGGCTAAAAAAGTACTTCAAAGCTGAGAAGTGTACATTTGCCATATTCATCTGATTTTATTTGATAAAGATTTCAGATTACACTGCAGAAGATAATGTGTAAAAACTCTCCAACTCACTGTTCCATTACTCACGTTAGTGAGTGTCTAAACCAAATGTGTGATGTTCAGTTTGTTCGATTTATGGGCCAGAAGTTTCTCATGTTTAAGTACTCTTTTCCGTTGAACCTCAGATTGTTTTCCTCAGTTGCTGACAGTTTCATTGTTTACAAAATGACAGTTTTGTTTCGCTTGTGTTTAATAAAATTGTTGATAATGATGTTTCTGTCATTATTGAAAAAAGTTAACAGTGAAAATGGCGGTTTCATGACGGAGGACAAATACAGCCCTGAGGAAACCTAAGATTAGAAAAGGCGAGGAAGGTCTAAAAAAAGAGGATGCTCGCTACGTGCACATTATGTTCAACTCTGGAATCTGTAATTTTGAGCTGCGTCCGCTCAAGATTGGCCTTGGTGAGGCAGCTGGCACCATCACACCCAAACACAGGACTGCAGAAGGTATCAGAGCCAGTGAGATCCCCCACTGGCTACTGTACAAGATTGTTCAAATATTTCAACAGCAGTAAACCAGATACATACAGAGCCCTTTGCTCCAAAACAAGAGCCCCTGCGTTGTCTATGCCAATATTGGAGACACTGATTTGTTCCAGTGAAGTTCAAACAAGTCAAATAACTTTGGTGTCCCATATTTTGAACGAGTAATGAAATACTGCCCCCATGTGAACAGAACAAGTATTGATTTATCAGTTATGTATTTCTTTAAGATATATCTTCTGCTTCCATCTTGATATGCATTCAGGCCACATGTGAAATCTATTGTTAAAATCCATTACAAATGTATTAAAATGTGATTAAATATTGCCAAAATATCTGAAGCACAAGCCATTTTTGAATAAATAAAGTTTGATCTGAATCATAAGTGGGTCAACTTGCCAAAGATCAAACACACAAGATGACAGCACAGCAGCTCAAAAGCAGGTGTAACGCTGTGGCGGCTGAAACGCGAGCCCTGACAGAGCCTCGCACCAGGGTCAGATTCCCTGCTCTTTTGTCAACGAGGTGCTAAATAATTCGAGAAAATACTACCCCTTCACTTTCACTCTTCCCACTAGGTGACGGGAAGACACACGGCCACAGGACCACCCAGCCACGCTCTCTGACCGAGGCCTGTTTGCTAGATTCACTGTCTGTTTGAGTTGTAGGAACCTCGACCTTTGGTAACCTCAGATAAGGGAATATTTAGGGACACCTGTGCTGTTTCTTTCTTTTTTCTTTCTTTTTATACACAACATCTCTCGCTGAACTTCTTGCTCTGTGTATTTTGACCCTTTTCATCGTCTGCCACTGACAAACAATAGGACCTCTCAATCAATTTGAATGGTGAAGAGGATCCAGAATAGGTAATACAGCACCTTAAGGCTGTCGTTAAACTTTGATGAGCATCTGCCTGGAATTCTCAACAGCAGCAACAGTAGTTATCTTTAGATCATGTAAGGACCATGGGGTGACATGCCTGCCCATCTCCTCACAGGAGCAGATAATACAGGAACAGAAAAATAGTAAGTGCATGGGCCTTTTTTTAAATTTATTCTAATAAGTCACCCTTTATAAGGGGTTTATATAAGTTGTTAATAATGGCTTTGTAAATGGTTAATACATCATTTAGTGATGAGAACTTTGTAAGGTTGTGAAAAAATATTTCTAGCTGGTGAGTCACTAAAAGGCAAATCATTAATAAATGCTTGTTTCACACTTTCTAATAACTGTTCATTAATAAAGGCTCAGACGTTTAATAAGCCGACAGCAAAAGGTGGTAATTCATCTGCAATTATAAATGTTAATAAATCATTAATAGATGGTTCTTATAATAATCCATCAAGACTGCAGCTGTAAATGTACATAAGTTGAGAGCTGCATGGATTTTGGTCCAGCAGCTCTCTTTTAGAAGGTCAGAGGTCCATCAGAGAGGTCCACCTGATGAATTCAAGAGGTGTCCCATGAGGACAAACACCAGCCAGAGGTTTTTCACAACCTCTTTTTCATGGTAATATCTGATCCAGAAACCTTTGGTAAATTATTTATTAACCATTAATAAAGCCATTAATTACAACTTATAAATAGGATGCCTTATTATAAAGTGGTACGCCCTTTTTGAGAATGTTTCCTGATACCGTTTGCTCTGGATGTATCTGATGTGGTCGTCTCTCCTCCATTATTCCTCGCAGTGAGTCATGCTTTGGTGCAGATGTGGCGTCCTACTGGTTCTCCTCGTTTGTCCTCTAGCCTGCCTCATAATGTCTCCCTGTCCTCCCGGCTGCTGCTGTTCTCACCCAGGATTTTTGGTTTTGTGCGAGTCCCTGGGTCTCAGGTCACTTCCTCGCTCGGTCCCTCTCAGTACCTCAGCTCTATCCGTGGCCAGAAACCAGCTCTGTAACGTGGACCACCTGCTGCGGCCCTTCTCCGGCCTGCAAGAGCTGAGCCTCAGTCACAATCTGCTGGCCCGTTTCCCTCGCGGCCTTCCTCCCAGCCTGGAGTCCCTGCTGCTGCAAGAGAACCGCATCACTTATATCACCTCAGGCGCCCTGCGACAACTGGGGAACCTCACTCGCCTGGATCTGGAGGACAACCGCATCCGTGCCATCCAACCCGGGGCACTTGAAGGTCTTAACAAGCTGCAGGTCCTGACACTAAAGGGGAACAAGCTTACAAGCCTCCCTCTGAGTCTTCCTCCATCACTGACCCATTTAGACCTCTCAGAAAACTGCATCTCTGTCCTGGACCTGCCCTCACTGTCTGCCCTGGTCAACCTGCAGGTCCTGAAGATCAACAGCAACTGCCTGCGTTCAGTCCCAGAGAGGGCCTTCGACGGCCTGCCGCGTCTCAAGTCTGTGGACCTCAACAACAACCTGTGGGTGTGCGAGTGTGATATTTTGTATCTTTACCGCTGGCTGCTGAGTGGTAGGCTGAAGATGGCCACAGACCTGGTGTGCACCGAGCCTGTCCATCTTGCTCACTGTCTGCTTCTGAACCTCTCTGTTGTGGCGATCTGTCCTCATGTCCTGAAGCCAAATGAGGGGACAAACCAACTGGACCTCAACTCCGCACTGGAGAGAAAGCTGGAGATGCTGACAGTGAAGCCCACGGGACCGAGCTCATTTGAGAACAAGAGGTATTTGGGAAACTTGGCAAAGCACATATCACAAGAAACCACTGCTGGACTCCTTTCCAAAGACGCTCCCAAGACTCGTGTATTACTTAAACACTACTCTTTAGAGACCCTTACCTATGAGGAGTGTTTGTCTCTAAATAAAACTCAATCAGTCAGCACACCCAATTTAAAAACCACTGCTTCTCTCCCTGATGAGGAACAGAAATGCAGAGACAACATCACAGGTCGGTACCCTCAGATGAATGCAACCTCTGCTGAGGGGACACGATCTTTGCTTTCCACAAACAGAGATGGACCCTGGCCCACTCCCGACCCACGACTGTTCACACAACAAGACTCTGCTGTGGTCATCTCTCTGCTTGCTGTGTTATGTGTATTAGTAGCTGTCCTAATGCTAGCAGTGCTACTTGTACTGAAAAAGGTACTTGTGCGGCAACAGAGGGTGGCTCCGCTTGAAGTAGGATCTGGTGGATGACATCAGCACAGACACACTGAAAATGTTTTTACTAATTTAATTCACAATAAGCATACAGTCTCATACAATATTCTGTATTATGTTTTTGTATGTGTACTTGCTGTTGACCTGACTGCATTTTCATACTGAATCCTCCTCGAGGGACCAGTGATTTTATACAATTAAGCCAAATAAAGCCTAAATGCCAAAAAAAATATACAAAACAAAAATACATCTCAACCTGTAGTTTCTTATTTATGACACATCTTGTTTGTGTTCTGTGTAGAAAAGTGCTGCAGAGTAGCAACAATGTCGAGCTCCCCCGTTTAAATTTAAGGATCTTACATTATTCATCATGAACTTCTGACTCTAAAATCAGCATCAATTAAGAAACAATTTTAAAACAAATAAACACCATTAACACCTGTCACTTGAACAATATGGGCATCTTAGCTTGAATTCAAGAGTGATCCCTCAACCTCCTTACATGGAGATTTTTAAAGGGTATAAAACTCCCAGAAGGGTTCAAGACCTGATATTACGGTAACCAGTCTTCCAAACAGCACTGCAGTGAAACATTACAGGACCCATAAAAGTTAATAACAATGTATTAACTGGTGGCTTGTACACGTTCCTACTCTTTGTCCTGTTGTTTAAGTCTGTAGTCTGACAGCGCTGCTTTTATGGCATCTTCTGCAAGCACTGAAAGAAAAGGAGTGAGGAGGTTTTAGAAACACTTTGAGCATGAAATGAACCACAGATATAGCAGCCAGGTGACAAATTATAGGAAAATCCTGAAGAAATTAGTTGAGAAACATCAAACTGAATAGTTTAAAGTGTACAAAAAAAAAGAAAAAACACCAAATGAAGGAATATCTTTTGGGATAGTGGTGTTTATTCCTCCAGTAGAGTTTCAGAAATGTGTATAATCTATGTCAGGGAGCATTGAAGGTGTTGTGGTGGCTCGTTGTGTACCAACACCTTAGAGACACTTTTCTTTTGGTTTTTCCTTTAATTTGTCATCCATATTTATGTTTATTAAGTGAGATAACACTGACTTTGTGTTAGCAAAGTCTACTTCTTTAATTGTATTGCTTTGAACTTACTAGAGCAATGAAGCTTGACTGGAGGAAGGCAGAGTTCTTTGGCAATGTCTGTGTTCTTGATCTTCAGAGCTTCATCAACCTAAAGGATGGCAGCGGACATGTCAGATCCTCAACAAAAAAAAGCAGGACTTCGTAAAATCCATTGTTCTCCTTTCCTTTTAATCTGTGTCATACCAACTCACCGACTTCCCCTTCACCCACTCTGTTACTAGAGAACTGGAGGCAATGGCTGATCCGCAGCCAAATGTCTTAAATCTGGCGTCAACAATCTTGCCATTTTCGTCCACCTGGATCTGGAAACAACATGGAGTCAAACACCTAGTTGTGCAATAAGTTGAAAATTATGACAGCAGCAGTAATTAGGTTGTAGTGAATCCCTGCTCTTGACCTCTAACTTACCTGAAGTTTCATTACATCACCACAGGCTGGTGCACCCACCAATCCAGTCCCCACATTCTTGTTGTTTTTGTCTAAAGAGCCCACGTTTCTTGGATTTTCATAGTGGTCCACCACCTTGAGGAAAGTCAGAGAAAATGATATATCATTGCTCTGTTGTTTTGAGTCATGTGTTAAAAAGATAGGACTGGGCTGGTAAAGTTAGCTACACTTACTGTCTGACAACACACACGTAGCTATGCTAACTGTCATTAAAACTCAGGTGACATGGGTTGGTTACAATTATGAGTTACTAGTTTAAAAAAAAACATTTACCTTTTCGTGATATGAACAAAGAGCAGTCGGCTGCGGGTTGAATAACCTTCTGCTAAACAACAACAGCGAGGACGCAGAGCTTCGTAAGGAGACAATCGCCATGTTGAGATACCGATGATGAACGGAAATCAACGAGTGCGCACGAGTAAAGACGAGCACTTTTTGTTGACAAACAAGTGAAGATGGAAGGTTTCACCGACGAAGGAGCCCCTACTAGCGGCTAACAGTAACCGTTACACGTTACGAGTCAGGCTCCACCTCTCACGGTACTCCGGGCTTGTTAGCTTGTTTCCAGGCAGACAGCATTTCCAACATGGCAGCGTCAAGCAACGCAGAGCAAACGCAGTTGCAAGATATGGAGGAGGAAGATGCAGGGATGGAGGAGAGGGAGATGGAATCGGACGAAGAGGAGGAGGAGGGCATGGGAGTAGAAAATTCGGACGACGAAGAGGACGATTCGTCGGAAGATGAGAAAGAAAATGAAGCCGAAATCCAGCGGTTGGAGGAGCAGGTAATTAGCCAACAACCGAGCCAAGCTTAGTTAACTAGCGTTAGCCGACGAGCTAATGAGAATGAATGGATGATAAACACAGTCAGCTACAATAAGTCAGCAGCTTTAAATTTGTGAGCTGCTCTGTTTTAATAGGAACTGAAAATATACTTGTGTTAGCTGCTGTTATCCAAAACAATTAAATGAGCGCGTATGATAACGTCATTCATATAGCTGTCGTGATTAGCTAGCTGTCTGCTAATGTGTGATGCTAATGGATTGTCTCGTGTCAGACGCGCCTTTTTTTACTATCTGAATCCTGTATAACACTACAGCTTCCAGTGTAGTTAGACAGAAAGTACATGTGTAAATATAAAGTACACACTGTCCTAACTTTATTGAGTATCACGTGTAAGGGGTTAAATGAGTTATATCGATAACGTCTCATAACATGTTTAATAATGGAAGCGGTTGCAGTGACACAATAAATGTAGTCTGTGCTTCCACTATAACAGCAGAGAGAAACCTAAGTTTTTAACGTTGCTGCAGCATTAACTCACAATATGTTACACTCAGTTGCCAGTTTATTAGGTACACCTAGCTAAAACTAAAACAGCCCTGCAACAAACCCTACCTTCATGAAGGTTATAATGGTACGTTTTTATTTAAACTGGTTTTAAAGAGGTGTTGATTTAACTTTATGGTCATTTTGGAGGCTGCAGTTTGTGTTGCTGATGAATTGTATTGCATTATACTATACTGAGAAGTGTTTCCTAATATTTAGTCAACCCTCACTAAAATTAACAAAATATTAAAAACACCTCTTTGTATAAAGCAAACTACAGGCTTCAAAATGACCATAAAGCTGAATCAACACCTTTCTAATATACATACATATATCTTATATATAATATATAATATAATCACAGCTAAATAAATACAGAAAAAGTTTAATCTTTGTGTGATTTTTCAGCTGTCAATCAATGCTTTCGACTACAACTGCCATGTGGATCTCATCAAACTACTGAAGCAGGAGGGAGAGCTTTTCCGTCTGCGGAAGGCAAGGCAGAAGATGAGTGAACTGTTCCCACTCACTGAAGGTTGGTGTATGTCTCTATATGGTTTTTGAGTCAGAAGAATCAATTGACAGCAGCTCTGCATTATTTGCAATTTAAACCACATTTTGTTGAATCCTGCAGAGATCTGGCTAGACTGGCTCAAGGATGAGATCCGTCTGACTGAGGAGGAGCCAAACCGGGAGAAAGTATATGAACTTTTTGAGAAAGCTGTAAAAGACTACATCTGTGAGTGCATCGCACCATTGTTACTGCCTTTGATATGACCATTCAGTCATTACACAATCTTAATATTTAATTCTGTGTCTTTATACCCAGGTCCAGATATCTGGCTTGAATATGCTCAGTATTCAATTGGTGGCATGGGCTCACCAGGTGGGATAGATAAGGTGAGATCCATCTTTGAGAGAGCTGTGACGGCTGTGGGGCTTCACATGACCAAGGGACAGGCGGTGTGGGAGGCGTACAGAGAGTTTGAGAACGCCATTCTGTCCACAGTACAGGTTTGTGTTTCCATCACTAGGAGAGACTTGTTGCTGTGTGACTGCATATATGTATGCCAGAGAGAGATTTATTTTGAATTATGCAGTTTCAAAAACAGTATTGGACAATACAAGATAGACACTTGTTAGATTAAAAACATTTTACTGTAGTACAGCAGTTAAGTCTAGTATGGTTGAGCCTAAATGAGCCTTTGCAAAATTTTGACACCATTTTCTCTGCTGCGTTTCCTCTCAGCCTCCCCCTGGCAGGATTCCCAGCCGTGAGGAGCAGGAGCTGCTCAACACACAGCTTGGGCGAATCCATACACTGTTTCGCCGCCAGTTGGCTGTCCCCTTAATGGGTAAGCATGACGCCTTTTCTGTCCAGATGGGCTGCTGTAAAATGAGCAGGATTCCTGTTGTGAGGGCCGTATGTCATGGCCCACCTGAAAAACTGTGAAATACCCCGTTTAAAAAGATAAATGGGATAAGTTGAGTGTGGCACGGTTGTGATGTGGCTTTTGAATTGCCATACAGATTTAGAAAGAGAACACTCCTCTCCAGGCCGTGACCATGCGTTCAGTTTATTTCAGGAGTGGACGAGAGATAGCCAGATGGTCCAGTATTGTTTTTTTTTGGCCCAGCTGAATCGAGACCAGAGACATTTCTGTAATGTTTGAAACTCTTTCTCTTTCTTGAAATTGTGCTCTGTTGCTTTATAGACATGGAAGCCACCTATGCAGAGTATGAGGAGTGGTCTGAACATGGAGTGCCTGAGACGGTTACTCATCAGTACAAAAAGGCTTTGCAGCAGATGGAGAAGTGCAGATCTTTTGAAGAGGCCCTGGTAACTGACTTGTATTGATTTTCTAACTTCTCTTGGCTGAAACAGTATCTGTTACAGTTGTCCTCCTTTATGACTTTCTATAATGTGCATATCTTTTGAAATGCATAACATCTGCATGCTGTTGTCTTGCTGCAGCTGGTAGCAGAACCTCCTAAGCTGGCAGAGTATCAGGCCTACATCGACTTTGAACTAAAGGAGGGCGACCCAGCAAGGATCCAGATAACCTTTGAGCGGACTCTGGCAGAGAACTGCCTGGTACCAGACATGTGGGCAAAGTGCACCACCTATTTTGTGAGTATTGGTCAGTGTTTGGCATGGTGCTGTCTTTAAAGGGCTCCCAGTCAGACTGTAATGTTTGCTGCGTAGAGTTTGGACATGTTTCACATGCCATTACCTCCCAGTCTGGCTGCTCTTAATCAGCGCCTAAAACTTGCCAACTCCATCGTCTGCTAGCAAGGCCGAAACAACTAATGATCACAGCGTTGCACTGAGCTTATCTGGATAAATTACTTAATCATGTTACTCATCTGAAAAGCGTAAAATTGTTCTGATCCTGATTTTATTGTATTATTGGATTTCCTTGTGGCCACAGTGTTGTTAAAGTAGCCATGTCTTGTATGGAGAAAGTTTTTTTTTTTTCAAATTAGTAGTTAAAGTGTCCAGATCCCTATTATATTAAATGTGATTCTGTAGTCCTCATAATTCGGTTT
Organism: Macquaria ambigua; assembly: GCA_008360985.2. Classification (NCBI taxonomy): domain Eukaryota; kingdom Metazoa; phylum Chordata; class Actinopteri; order Centrarchiformes; family Percichthyidae; genus Macquaria; species Macquaria ambigua. The sequence continues at coordinate 28,644 of VMKM01000656.1, read as the reverse complement.
GGCTGGTTTCCTCAGTGTTTAGCAGCGTGTAAAAACAACCAGTGTATATTAATTTAATTTACATTAATGAAGGAAAATCTGGTGGGATGTTAGAAAATGTGGTTGCTTATGAAAGCAGCTCTTTAGTAATACATCTGTTAGCTTGTTTGATATTATTTTAACCATATTGTTATTTGTTCTCTCTGGGCTCTACAGGATCGTCAGCTGAAGATCAAAGACTTGGTTCTCTCCACTCATGAACGTGCCGTCAGGAACTGCCCCTGGACCATGGGTCTGTGGAAGAGCTACCTGCAAGCTCTGGAGAGGCATGGAGCTGACCATCAGACTGTCTCAGGTAACAGCTTGAGTTTTTAAATACTAGTGCTCTTATGAGGAAATATCCCAGACCCTTATTTTGCTATACTGGAGCGTGCTTGGCCTCATCATGTAGTTTCTTCCTTACAGATGTTTTTGAAAAGGCGCTGAATGCAGGTTTCATTCAAGCGACGGATTATGTGGAGATTTGGCAGGCGTACCTTGACTACTTGAGGAGACGCGTGGATTTCAGTAAAGGTGAGAGCAGTTGTGTGTGTGTGTGAACCAGAATTTGTCTTTGTGTTTTAAAACTATTGCATTCACTCGTTATTCCCTTGCTAATGGTGTTTCCTTTTTTGCAGAATCAAGTAAGGAGTTGGAGGAGTTACGAGGAGCTTTCGCTCGGTCTCTAGACTACATGAAACAAGATGTTGAAGAAAGTAGGTGGATTTGAGTCCAACTAAGATTTGTCTCTTTGATATTCCTGGTTTGGTTTTCTTATAATTCATTGTTTTGTTTCACTGTAGGGTTTGGTGAAAGTGGAGATCCTTCTTGTATCATAATGCAAATCTGGGCAAGGATAGAGGTAAGCAGTGTTACTATGACGACCATTTTCAAGAGGTGGATTTCTGTCAGCTGAATTGTGTTTAACCCTGTATTTAATCTGTTTTTTGTGTTTTATTTTGACTTATTTTTGTGTTTGTTTTTTTAAAGTAAAATTTCATTATTGTGTAACTGCTGACCTAAACGTGGAATGGACAAATGCATTGAGCTTGTTCATTTTAAACTTAGTAGTAGCTCAAGTGTGTACAACTACTCCATGTTATACTTAGACTACCAAATGACCTTAAAGCATAATGAGATCACTTCTAAAGGCCCATTGAGATACACAGTAAAGGACCAGTTACTAAACTATGGCAGCACTTTACTTTTCCCAAAATGTGACAGTTTTAGTTGAATTATACAATTAAAGATAATCATGTATGTGATAATCTTTATGTGTGTTAAAAGTTTGATAAGGAATATAATCTTTTTTATATTAAAAAACACTGTCACATGTGTAATATGGAAACAGTCTGCACAAATGAACATCTCATAATTGTTTATATTTTTTTCCCCTACCAGGCCCTTCACTGCAAGAACATACAAAAAGCCAGAGAACTGTGGGACAGTATCATGACAAAAGGGAATGCCAAATATGCCAACATGTGGCTGGAGTACTATAACCTTGAAAGGTCTGTCAATCCATGTCTGATGCCTTTGTGACTAATCATTTAACCAAAACTTGTTTATGATGTCCTCGATTGTTTGCTTTATCCGTAGGTCTTATGGAGACCCTGTTCACTGTCGGAAAGCTCTCCACAGAGCAGTTCAGTGCACCTCAGACTACCCTGAGCATGTGAGTGAAGTCCTGCTCACCTTCGAGAGAGTGGAAGGTGAGTCCCAATATGATAATCAAAGTGAACATAAAAATAGAGAAGATTTTCATGAATTAGAGTGTGTCTCTGTAATTTGCGTCCTCGTCTACAGGTTCTCTGGAGGACTGGGATTTGGCAGTGCAGAAGACAGAGACCCGGCTGAACAGGATTAATGAGCAACGAGCAAAGGTAGGATCACATATTGGCGTTGTACTGGGCAGGTGTATCATTTAGCTGCTTTTGGCTAATGTTGCCATGTTCTGGCCATCTGTTAGGTGGCTGAGAAAGAAGCCAACATGGCTCGCCAAGAGGAGGAGAGAGCTGATCAGCGGCGGAAGGCCAAGACAGAGAAGAAGGGTCAGAAGAAGGGTCTCCAGAAGGGAACTCGAGCTGGGGAGAAGAGGAAAGCAGAGCACGATTATCAGAATGAGTGGACTGAGGACGCAGGTAAATAAAAATAGTTTGTATGATAAACCTTTTTATTTTTAAGAAAAAATTACACTTAAGAAATTATGCGATTCCTAATCTTTCTTCCCCTCTGTGACTGAACAAGCTCCTAAAAGGCATAAAGGAAATGGAAACCAAACCACAGAAGAGTACATGGAGACCGAGACAGGACTCTTTGGGAGGAACGCTCCACCTGGCACTAAAAAAGCCCAGCAGGGAGTTGCAGCCGCTGCCGAGAGGCAGAACGACGACAAGCCAGAGCTTCGCAACGATAACAGCAGCGTTTTCATCAGCAACCTGGCATACACACTGGAGGAGCCAGAGGCAAAGCTCAGGACACTGTTTGAGACCTGCGGTCCCATCAAACAGGTTCGCCCTGTCTTCAGCAACAAAGGGAGCTTCAAAGGCTACGGCTATATACAGTTTGAATCCTCAGTGTCTGTCCCTGAAGCCCTGAAGCTGGACAGACGGGAGGTGGAGGGCAGGCCCATGTTTGTGTCACCTTGTGTAGACAAAAGCAAAAATCCTGACTTTAAGGTAAATACGAACACACGTAGACATGTTTGTTTTTATTATAACGAGTATTTTCAGGTTTTGAAAAGTCTTAAAAATCATTGAATCCGTTTCCTCAAAATAGGCTTTAGAAGGCATTAAATAATCTTAAATTTCATTTACAAATTCTTACATATTTTCTGTTGAACTTAAATGGATTAATCATTTTTAATTGGTTTAGTTGGTTAAAGTTATCCATTTTATTCCACTTATTGGGGTCCAGTTCGCATTGATTTAATTATGTCATTAGAAATTACTGTCATATACTGCTGGGAAGTACTGAAAAAATGTGATGGAATAATCAATAATTGTAGGTCATATTGTCCCTACTGGTCTTCCATCATACTTTGGCCAGTGTGACTGTAAAACAGGTGTTAAATTGAATTCTCTGTGGTATTAAAAAGGTCTTAAAGTCTTAAATTTAACGTGGTGGACCCTGCAGGAAGCCTGAAAACGTGCAATACAAGTGACCACTTCACTTTAATGTCCCCATAGGTGTTTAAATACAACACATCCATGGAGAAACAAAAAATCTTCATCTCTGGGCTGCCGTTCTCCTGCACTAAAGAGAAACTGGAGGAAATGTGCAAAAGCCATGGCACCATCAAAGATGTTCGTCTGGTCACATATCGCTCAGGAAAACCTAAGGTGAGGCATGAAGAGGAGGACAGTGTCCAGATGTTTGGTTAAAAATAGTCCTCCCGATTGAGTTAATGATTACCACCTTTGACCATGCAGATGCTGAGCAAGGTCAAGGTACAGAGTCTGTTGTTGATGGATTAACCCCCTCCTTGCTGTGTGGCTCTGCAGGGTCTGGCATATGTTGAGTTTGCAGATGAGGCTCAGGCTTCTCAGGCGGTTCTGAAAATGGATGGGACAGATGTAGAGGGCAACAAAATTGCTGTTGCTATAAGTAACCCCCCTCGCAGAAACATGATGGATAAACCTGGTTCCAACAGGGCCACAACAGACATAATGCCTCGCCAGGTCTACGGATCGTAAGTTTATTCACTCCACGCCAACTGAAATGTTCTGAAAGTCTGCCATTCTCAGATCTGTAACTGTACGGTAACAAAGCTGTTTTTTTTTCTCTTTCCAGGAGAGGAAGAGGACGCACCCAGCTCTCGTTACTCCCTCGCTCCCTGCACAGACAAAGTGGGCCTGTAAGCAAAGTCGAGAACGGGACTGCACCTGACCAGGCGCCAGCAGCAGCCAGCGCAGCAGTGAATGCTGCTGGAGAGACTAAACCTTTGTCAAATTCAGACTTTGCCAGGATGCTTCTCAGTAAGTGAGGAGATGAGCGAGAGAATTACGACCGCCTTCACACTGAAAGCCATCTTGTGTCCTTACGAATCAGTGTTGGTGATTTTTCTGTAATTGGTTACCTGGCTTCCCTTTAATCTCAGTCTAGTTCTCATCACCCGGTCTGTGAGATTGCCTTAATCGCCGAGCTCCTGCCCTCCATCACAAACCCTTTTCAACCAAGATTTTTCACCAGTGTGACAGATTGTTTTCGTTTTGGTTTGTTTGAAGGTGGCCGGCAGGCTATTTTATAAAAAGTGTATCATATTTGTGTGTAAATATACTGTATCTAAAATTGTACGCCTCATGTTGCAAAGTGTCTTCTTTTGTTGTGTAATGTGAAAGGGATCTGAGAGAAGATATGGGAGAGTATTTTTTTAAATATTCAAAACAGCCAAACTTGTGAATGTTGTTTAAAAGGGTTATATGCAAAAGTTCAGATGTGGTGTAATATAGTTTGGAGTGTGTGTGTGTGTGTGTGTGTGTGTGTACATAAGTTGGATGTGTTAAGTGATGAAAAGACATTCTCCAGATGTTTTTAGGAAACTTAGGATTTTTGTTGTGTAACTTATTTTGAACTCTGATGACACAGCTAACAAGGCTAGCAATGATTTCTTTCTGACTGTATAGAACAACTAATTCATTATTTTTACATAATACCATATCTGAGTTACCATCTGCAACTTAGTATTAGTTCATTGGCTTTATCATAGCCTGAGGGCATGTTATTACAGTATGAAAACTGCCCTAATGTCATGTCACACTGCCGACGCTTGTTATCAGTTATAGTATTTTGGGAATTGCTCTAAGTATAGTGTCATGATTTCTGTTGTCATAACTGTTAATGTGACTTGTCTGTTCAGGGTAAAAACATCCATCAAATCACTGATGTTTTAGGCATCAGTCTGACTTGATGTGCCGTGGACTGAACAGGGAAATGAACCATATTCCCTTCAGCTTGTGAAATTCGAAGAGTGCACATGTAAGCAGGGTGTTAATGATGTTGAAGAAATGTGTCTAATTGGCTGCTTTGGTGGCTTGACACATCTGATTAATGTGTCTGTGCTTTAGTTTGGTTTATAAAAAAAGTGTTTCCAACAGTTTGGATCTTTAACTTCACATGAGAACTAATATGCATAACAGTCTCCAGCCCAAACGAGAAGTCGAAGTTAGAAAATTAATTGGAAAATATTTTGATAATTAATCGTTTAAGTCAAATTTTCAAACCATTTGCTATTTCCAGCTTCTCAGATGTGAGGAGTGTTTGCTTTTCCTTTTCTTACATTATGGTAAAATTAATGTATTTGGGTTTTGATAGGACAAAACAAGACATTTGATTGATGTCATTGGCTCTAGGAAATTGCGATGGGTGTTTTTCAGTTTCTTCAGGTTTTGTAGATCAAACTATTAATTGGGAAAATAATCGTTACTTGCAGCCCTGCAAAACTCCATTGATATAAGAGAAGACAATTAGTTTGTGTTAAAAGAGTTTGAATATAACCATAAATGCTACAAAGTACGTGTGTGTACTCTGAGTCCATAGAAAGTAGTTTTATAAATGTGGTTTGGACCTGGTTTCCTTTGTGTTCACTAGAGTTGAATTCACCCTCTGACTGAGCTTGTTAGATGAGTCACAGTTTTCTGACAGTATTCTGGGTAAAGAGGTTATTTCTGTCATCTACTCATTGTTGAGGTCTGCAGCTCTTTCGATACAAGGGAAGAGAATCTATGCAGTTTTTCCATTTCTGTTTCCCATGTTAGGAGTTTGTCCACTTGTTTGGATATTAACAATTCTGTACATAATATTCAGTATAATATTTCCAAAAGGTCACCATAGTTTGTAATAAATATAAATTAAGTTTTCAAAACAGATGGAATACAAGCTATATGTAATTGCTCTCACCACAGTGGCCTAATCTAAAAAAAAAAAAAAAAAAAATCTAAATATGTTGGTCTCTAGAAATCACCTGTTTTATGTTCAATACTAAAAAGGTGGTATGTGTGCGTTGCTGTTTTGTATAATTTCTATAGTCAATGTTTTGAATTTGGTATAGAGGTAAATAATAAATGGCTATTTTTTGTTTTTTTGTTCAATCACAGTATTTATTTTCCAGCTTGTGTCATTATCTACCCTTGTGTTTTGGGGTCCTGTAAAAAAAAAAAAAAAAAAAAGTCATGTCATGTAGTTTTTTTCTGGTCTAAAACTTGTTTTAATAAAATCATGTACATTTGTTCATTCTAAAAAATTCCAAAACCTTTAGACATTATGAAAGTAAACACTTTTATTTTAAAATAAAATAAATAATCAAATACATGAAAGTGCTTTACAGTGTTAGGAGATGTCATCTTTAATCCTAAAATAAACTAAATGTTCACACAACACATCCGCAGTGGAAATCACGGAAGCATCTCCAGTCAAACAACATGATAAGAAAACTTTCTTTCCTCCTCACGTCACCAGTAGTCAAACTTCAGTTTGTATTCTGATTGAAATTAAAATGCATTAACACTCCTATGGGAATATGGTTACAAACTAAAAGTGGGGGAAAGGTTTCTTTTCATTGTGCAGGAATAAACGATTTGTATGAAATCAAATCTAAACAGCAAAATCTGATTTCAATTCAACATCCTGCAGCAGTTTCAATGGATTCAGCAGGTAAAGAACCCAAACTGAAGTAAGGGGACGAGAAGGAGGTATATGGCCAAGGGACAAGGCAATTCAACACATTTTATGATAGGATTGTTATTAAAGCTTTTAAATTAATATCTGTCCCTGCATGCTAGCGTCTCATGCTCCCTTTCTCCTCCTGTCTCCAGCTCAGTTGTGGATCGGGATGGTCTGTTTGCAGTTGGGGCAGGCCTGGTCCTGGCCGGCTGCCGGCAGCCCCACAGCGTGCTCTGTTGTAGAAATCAACAGTGTGTCCAATGTCATCTCTGTACATTTGGCTATAAAGCGAATGAAGGGCCGCACGTCACCCTCATTGGCTGTGTCTAGAGCTCCATAATACTCTGCCCTTTGTTCTTTGCGAATAGTGATCGGTGGGTATCGCGCTTGCATGAGGACGAGGTTCATGAGCAGCCGTGATGTGCGTCCGTTGCCGTCTACAAACGGGTGCACATAGACCAGTTTGTAGTGGGCGAGAGCTGCGTACTCCACAGGATGAAGCTGCAGGGCCTCCTCGGAGTTGAGCCACTGAACCAGCTCCTGCATGTGTCTCTGCAGGTCCTGAGGGTGTGGGGGGATGTGGTGGCCCACAAACACCTGGCTGGTGCGCAGCCTCCCTCCCTCCACGGGGTCTACATGGCCCAGCACCCGCCGGTGAATCTCCAGGATGTCACTGACAGTCATGGCTCCTGTTCTGGACAACAGCGTGGTGTTGATATACTTCATGGCTGCATCCACGCCGATGGCCTCGTTCTGCTCCAGCAGGCTCTTCCCAGGGACGGCGTAACGTGTCTCGATGATGTGACGGATCTCAGATAGAGTGAGCGTGCTGCCTTCAATGGCCACTGTGTGGTAGATGTGGTGGTAGTAGGTTTCTTCCATCACTCTGCGGAGTGCAGAGTTGCCTTTAGGGATGGACATGAGCCGGCGCACTTTACTGTCAATGATGCCAAAGTAACGCTGGTCAATCTCTTCCACCAAGGGAAGAGTTCGGTCTCGGCTGACCAGAGCTCTCTCATTACATGGCGAGATGGCCAAGGCTTTGGTGTAGAGGTGGTCTGCCTGGACGACATCCTTCTCCTCCTCCAGAATGGTCCCCAGCTCCGTTAGGGCATCCACAAAGTCTGGATTCATGCTGAGTGCGTGCGCCAGCAGCTTGTGAGCCTTCTCCCTCTTCCCCACTTTCTTCATCTCCAGAGCCTGCAGCAACGCCGCTTTGGCCTCGAGCTTCATCTCTGCAATCAGAACATGATGGACAGCGTCAACTCCAACACAGGTGAAACAGTATAGAGGCGATAATACAGCAGCAGGTCTTTTCAACAACAGGGCTGGGCAATATTGAAAATAATTATCATGATATCTGTAGGGCCTTATTCCAGTAGTGATGCAGTGCAGATACAATGCAGAGACAAACTAGAACTGGCATTTTCAAGAACTTCAGAAATCATTCAGACAACTAATATGCAATATCCCAAAATAAGATTAGCCTACTATGACAGATGATAAATTATTGTTAGGGCTGCAATTTACAATGATTAATTGATAAGTAATTTATCATACAACATGTCAGAAAATTGTGTGAAGGGGCCCAAGGAGAAGTCTTCAAATTGTTTGTTCACCACACAGTGAGAAATCTGAAAATATGCAGTTTACAAAGGGTATGAAACAGAAAAAAGCAGTAAATATTCCTCATATTTAAGAACATGGATCCTTGACTAATTAAGCTACTCTTAAGACTCTATAGAGTGAAAATACATTGGAAATGGACATCCTCATGTGGTCCTTATTTATGCTGTACTGGGCATGTATCTAATCTTGTCTTTTACATATGGTATTAAGTTGAACTGTGAATTTAGTGAATGAGTGCACCTCTTCTTTTTTGTACCTTTGCTCGGCTTGGCCCTCTGAGGCAGCAGATCAAGGGCAGTAAAGGGGACAGTGAGGCTGGTGGACTGCACAGCTGGAGGCGGCTGAGAGCTTCCCCACAGCTGGCAGCGGAGCTGGGCGATGCCCTTCAGGGCGGCGCAGCACTGGTCCTCTACCCCCACCAGGGGCAACAGGAGGGCCACCAGAGAGCCGAGGAGGACACACAGCAACGGGCCCCATCCTCCGAGGACACGGCCGCTGGTGTAACGCCACACCGTCACAGCAGCCATGATGATCCCAGGTTAAATCCTCCATCCTCTAGTGACACGGTCCCCCATGTATATCCTCCCCAGTTAGGAGAGCCGAAGGGCGGCTGACAGGAGAGAAAACACGGTCAACATGACAGCTGGGAGTCACTAACACTGCCGAGGAAATTCAGCTCAGTTACCCAACTTTTTTTCTCGTACGTTAGCTAACGTTAGCCCTCTGTCGCTTTATGTGATTCTAAACTCAAACTCTAAAACACCGACTAAATTAACGACTAGACGACGGATGACTTGTTCTCAGCGTCAGCACAGTTCGTACAGTTGTGTACAAAATACACACATCATCGACTTCCTCGGTCTGAACGTGTGAACATCCTGGAATATAATTGGTCAGAATTATATTGAAGGGCGGCGCCGATTGGCTGGAAACGCAGCAATACAACGAATGGTTCGTAACCGTCTCTGATTGGGTGATATTTACAACATTTCTGCCCTAAGTTTAGCCTTTCAGGAAATACTTACTCCAACACAGTGAACATCAGCAGCAGCATGCTTTTTTGTCATTTAATTCTGTTTCCCTGTTTGTAATGCGATTATAAAACGTTTAAAATGTTTTAATTTATTTTAAATTCACTTACTGCATTTATCTCTATTTATATGTAATTATTTATTTACTATTCTTTATTTTCTATTTTCTATGTTGACATTTTTACTTTTTTAAAAAAATTTTTCAGTATCCCCACACTAAACTGATGCTTTGTAGCTGTTGTATTTTATGTATTTTTGTTTTGTGATCTGTTTCAAGATAGCTTGCTCTTTAGCAATCAAATACAGGTGAGATATGTGCATAGTTCATAGGAAGGATTAACTGAGAGGTTGTACCCAGGGCTGTTGAAATAAATTGACAGCTGAAGTATTAAAATAAAAGTGGACACTTTGTTGAGTTGTTCTCACGATTAACAGGCATTTCCAACATAATTAATTTGGCATAAACTTTTGCAAATATTTATGGAGCTGGCCTGGTCTGATAGTTTGGGGCTAATATTTACTTCAACCCCAGTTTTTGATGGTGCAAATGTTCTAACAAACAGAAGAGGGCAGCATTGCTCTGTTATGCAAACATCACAGTCATGGTATAGCATATCCTCTGAAGACTGCAGTAGCACGCTTGGCCTCAAAATCAGTATAATCAATTTATTCTCATACTGTCCAGTTTTTGAATGTAGTAATAAGGAATTTGTATTTGTATGAAGCACGATTAATATCTCCCTCCTCAGTGTGCTAACTATTTCTATTAATATTTTGTAATAGTTCAGTTCTATTTATACTTGTCCTTCATGTCAATGGTATTCAGTTTTGTTAGATTTTATGTATTTTTATTAAAAGCTTTTATACTTACATGTGCGTAATCTATTTATAGTGAAATTGCCTTTAGAGAAATTACCACCAGCTGGGAACAGCCTGTGGTGATGAGGATTGATTCCTGGCTGCGTGCCAAAGCCAACACTATTACATACAGTATCTTCAGCAGACTATCAGCTCTAAATAGCTGATATTCACCCACAGCCTGAGACTCTGCAGCAACACGCTGTCACCACAGACAGTGCAGAGACATTTATGAATGAACACCATGTAGATGATTTTGTGTGGACTTAGTAGATTTAGTAGGTCTGTCTGAAATGTGGGGTTTTGAATTTATCAAGTTATGTTGCACAGTGTACTCACAGTGAGCTCTGGAGCTGCACACTGACATCATTTACCACCACAGAGTCCCTCTGTGCTGCTCTGACCCACAGCAATTTCACCTTGGAGGATAATGGAGCAGCCTGTTTGAGTGGGCTTGAGCTGCATTATTTCTTTACTCCTGTTATTTATGTGCTCTATCACACACTTCTCAAAGCAAAGAGGAGGCTGTAGGACGTTATAGTGGCCAAGAGTATGTTTACATTGATTTCACATTCTCTGAGAGAGTGAAAGAAAGAAAGAAAGAAAGAAAAACCTTGGGGGAATTTTTAATCAGCATGCTGCCAATGATTAACTGTGATTGGGGGAAAGGACGACTAACTGCTGCCTGTGGGATACAGGCTCTACATTTTTTGTATCTGTGGCTCAAATCACAATCAGTGCTGTATAATTTTGACACTGCACCAAGACACTATTATTATTACTCTTTGGCTTGGAAGCAGCTTTCACTCCATAATGCATAAAACCAGGCCTATAGCTTGTTGCAGTGAGAAGAAAAAAGAAGACAAAGCCTTCACAGGTTTGTACCACAACCACTTCCTGAAGGCTATTTAAGATGCCCTTTAATGGCTCAACACCCGCTATCACCACCAAATTGCTGATTATTTTTCCATATAATAGAATGACAAATGTGTACCAAAAGCACCAACACCACATAATAAATAAGAGTACATTTAAAGCAAAAGCCATGTGAAGTTGCAGCATAATACAAGATGACTGCATCAATCATTTGCTAAATTTAGATTAAAATAAAGGATCAAATGGTTTTCATTGGGTTTAGACAAACAACAAACTTGTGAATGAACAAAACCAAAGCTGTTTTTCTAAGTTAGTTCCTGAGAAGTTTATGGTTTGGAGACACAATGTGACAGCAGTGAACAGTGTCTGGGCATGTGGAAGTGCACTGAAAACAAAATAAAAGTCAAGTTTTCAATGCACATAACATGGTCAGAGGGTGATATTTTAATGATCAATTAAAACATTTAGGAAACGTAACCAAGTCACATGTAGATTTAAACTCAAGCCAAAATAAATCTGCCTCCCTTCAACAGTGGCGAATAAGCTGCAGAGAGGAGGACATATAAAGTGAACAAGTGCACAAAATAATGTGAGAACACACCTCATGTCAAAAAACTAATTCAGTCCTCTTTTCTTCTTTTAGCCTGGCTCTGTTATGCAAACATCACAGTCATAGTACAGCATATACTCTGAAGACTGCAGAGTATATGCAGTCTTCAGAGTATATGCTGTACTATGACTGTGATGTATATACTCTGAAGACTGCATATACTCTGCAGTCTTCAGAGTATATGCTGTACTATGACTGCATATACTCTGAAGACTGCAGAGTATATGCAGTCATAGTACAGCATATACTCTGAAGACTGCAGTAGCACGCTTGGCCTCAAAATCAATATAATCCAGATTTATTCTCATACTGTCCAGTTTTTGAATGCAACAAAAAGGAATCTGTATTTGTATGAAGCACGATGAATATCTTCCTCTTCAGTGTGCTAACTCTTTTCTATTAACATTAACAGATCAGACTTGTCCTTCCTGTCATTGGTATTCAGTTTTGTTAGATTTTATGTATTTTTATTAATAGCTTTTATACTTTTATGTGCGTCATCTATTTATAGTGAAATTGCCTTTAAAGAAATGACCACCAGCAAAAAACTAATTCAGTCCTCCTTCAGACTGACATTGAATCCTGAGATGTCTCCAGTGAGACGACTATTACTCACGATGAAAGACTCCACTTCTCTGAGGGATGGAGTTATCGTCCACTTCAAACTCTGGTCTCCCGAACCTTGCAGAAAGTGTTAGATTGTGTATTTCAGATCAGGTATCTGGGGAGCCTACCAAGGCTTCTGGCTTCATTTTGGTGTTCAGTGTGGATGTGATCATTAGCATCTTATATTATAGTAGCATCACGCAGAAAATGCACTTGTTCTAAAATAATTGTAATAATTCTTCACATCATTGTGAGTCTTGGATACAAACATTACCCACCAGCTCTCTTGAGCTCATGAGGTGCAGGTTTTGTTGAGTCACGGAAGTCCTGAATCAATGGTCGCCTCTGAGGAGGCAATCTTGTGGTCAGTAACAGTCCTGCAAGGTGTCACTTTCAGTTCGGAGCAACAGCTTCTCTTTAGTGATGTACATATTTATCTGAGTCGTACTTGACACTTAAAGGGGTACTCCCCTGATTTTACACGTCAAAGTCAGTTTACTCATCATGAGTGATGAGTTTACTCGTCAACAGTTTTGAGGTTTTGTGTGGTTCTGGAAGAGCTTTGTCAAGTCTGAGAAAATAACCCTGATGCCAGGGTGAAGGGGTAAAAAAGTGTAAATAAAGACATTTATACAATTTACATATATTGAGAGTCTTTAAGGCTGTGGGGTTTGTAGAGTATGTTTCTTTTATGAACATTTTAAATAAAGGTTTTCTGGTATAAAATTTACTTTTGTGAATGTGAAATTGTGCTAACATGATAAAAAGATTTATAATATGATACTGTTTTTAAGCAATTAATGTCAAAGTCATTTCTTATCTTTTGCAAATAATGTTTAGTTGGGCAGTATCGATGGAGAAGTTTGAAGCAGACATCTCGAGGTTTGTCTGTGATCGAGTGAAGACATATGGAATGGTGACAAAGGGATCTGACCCTCCTGTTCTGGGTTGACGGGCTGGATAAAAAACATATTTTTCCTACTAAGGTGTCATTCAAATGTAAAGGACAAGGAAAAAGAGGTGTTTCAGTTTTACCCTTAAATAACATCATCACTCCTTTAGGAATGGCATCCGTTGCAATAGCAAATTCCTTTGGGGAGACATGGATATTATAAACAGACAAAAATGCTGAGTAATCCATTAGACCTTCTGAATTAAATAATTGTTGTACAAACCAACCAATTTGGGAAAAAAATATATTTGTTTTTGATTAGTATGTCACGGTTATTCCAAATGAGATATTTATGTGGAGAGAAACTGTGCTTGAAAATGAGAAACCAAGCTTAAAGCATTTGTTTGTGTAAATAAGCCAATCTAAATGGTAATTTTTCAATAATGTAGTTGGACATCAGCGAAAAGGGAAAATAGAAAATATGTAATTTGGAATAAAGTTCCAAATGGATTCTGGGTTACAGAGAAATGTTCTGATCCAGTTGATTTTAAAGGTGTAGTTCAGGGCAGTAAAATCTAAAAAGTTAAGGAGTCAATAGTCATCATCACAGAACTTTTGATATAATGACTGTTGTTTTTCCAAATAGTATCTTATCAATAGATTAATTATAAAAGATCAATAGATATGGCTATTATTTTTTGTTGCATAGTTTTGCAAAAACAACAAATTTATTAGCAAAAACCTGAGTTACAAATTGGCAGTGTAGAGTTTGAAAGACGTGGATGTTTACCATGAGGGTCTAATGAAAAGGTGCCATCTGTTGCATTATGGGAAATGTAGGATCCAGTGTTTTTGGAGTTTAGCCCACACAATGGGCCTCTTCTGCTTCGATTTTGACCATTTATTTCAAATCTGGCTCTTGTAAATCACCCAACATATGGAAGTGCAAAACTATTGTTGGAGTGCACCTTTAAAAAAAAGTTGCAATTTTAGAGAGTGGTGTATCTCTGTGACTTTTAGATGTCGTTGAATTTTTATTTGCCTCATGTTGTCCTTAAAAAAATTGGCATTTGGTTTAACAAGCCCTGTGAAGCCGACTTTGTGATTGTGATTTAGTTTCTTCAAAGTGAAAGCCCCCTTCTTTAGTATGCTGGTCTCAAAACAGTAGTGAAGAGGAAATTAATTTAAAAAATGTTCCTTAAATTGAGGGTTAACCGAACAAGTGGCTGCTAAACTAGTGTCAGACATTAATTCAGCTCCTTTCTTGGACTTTGTTGGCTGCAGTCCAGTTGCTTACACCAGAGAGACGGGCATCAAAGCGACATCTTGGCCACTTGAAACGCAAGGACGAATATGGCAGAATGGGCGACTGATGAAGGAGAAATGATGGCATGAAATGAACAGCCCTCAGTTCATATTGTGGACTAATTCTGTGCCCATCTGGCATATTCTCACATGAGCTAAAACCCCCTCAGCTGTGGAAACAGATAAAACCACGAGTCTGAAGTTAAAATCACTGATGAGCGCTAATTCTGTTTTCACTGTGTTGATGCAATTAAATGCCTCATGTCACTTTGGGATTATTATCAGAACGGAACAGTTTCATGAAAAGTTAGGCGTCTGTTATCTTTAATGCATTCCTACAGTATACTTTTATCTCCTGTATCAGTGTTGTTAAATGACTGTGATGCATGGAACATGAATTACAGGCTTTCTCATTAATCTGTGTGAAAAAAAGCATTTGTTTCCACTGAATATTGTGCAGATTATGTGAAGGAATAGGTTGCTACATGCATCAGCATGATGCTCACACCGGCTGACATGTTAACTTGAAGCACACTCCAGAGATGACCTGTCACAGACTATTAAAATAACACCCTGTCTTTTCACTACTTGCTGGAACTATGCTTCAAGAGGTAGAAAATCCATCTGCCCACCTGCAAAAAAAAAGCGACCTGTCAGGGCAGGAAATAAATCCCTCTGGCACAGACTCCTCGCCTCCTCCCCTACCAGCTCGCGCTCCTCTCTCCAGCCTCTGTGGAGCCGTCAGTCTGCTTGCCTTTCTGTCTGAGGAGAGGCTTTGTTCTGGGTGACAGAGCTGGGTGTCAGAGATAGAGGATCTCGTTAGACAGTCAGAGGGAGAGGGATGGTGGCTCTCTTTCCACTCTCTGAGTATGGATGGCTCAGAAAGCAGGAATGAGGGGGCCGTAAAATGGATGACAGAGTGAAGGAGAGCTGCACTGGGAGCAACAACTGTCCTCGTCTGTCAGCAATGGCATCCAAAATACCTATCTAAATGGAGGGTTTGCTCCAAAATGCGAGATTCACACACTCATTGGCAGTCTGACAAGTGCTGTTACAAGACGATTTGGGAGGTCAAAATGTCTTTTTTTTTCTCTTGGTGACAAGAGCACAGGACAGAGGGATGTCTTTGGTTGCCCTCAGCCTGTCCAGGAGCTCCTCCATGGAATCAGAGACATTAAAACATCTGCAACAGAAGAGCCAGTTTACAGGCTCTAAACTTCACTGTTTCACAGTAATCTGATGTATCTGCTGTCTCCCTCCGATCCGGCAGCCTGGTGAGCCTCACAGTGCCTGCTGAGACTCCCCTCTGCCGTCCCTGCTTAAAGGGGCTCAGAGTAGTTCAGTCAGAGGAAAGCAAAGAGATGTGGCTGCCTCCCCCCGGTGTCAAACAGGTAATTACTGGAGCTCCGTCCCTACAGTTTTCCTGCACTGGGAGAAGGCAAGGGCCACTCTCCGCAACACAGTGGAACACTGAAGTTTCTTCTTGAGAAGGGCATGAAACAAATGATGGTGCTTTTTGTGTGCAATGTGGATCCTCATTAGCAGTTACCATGGCTACAACTACTGTTTCTGGGGTCAATATTTAAATATTCAGTATAATAGCCTAAATAAATGTTTGACAGAAATTAAAATACAACTGTTACTGCACAATAAAATAGAAACCAATAAAACACATCAAAACCACCATGCAAACATTAAGTATAAGAATTGACGGTAAAATATGAAAATAATAACAAATCTCAAATTTTTGCACATCAATAATGCAACAAAGTTTTTTTTACCAGTTTCTTAAGATACAAATGATGGCAGACTATTCCATTGAGATACTGAGATATGGATCCATATACATTTTTCTTTTTTTTTTTTTTTGCATGGTAGTGTGATGTGACATCTGGTTGGAGGTCCATTGCTGACAAAATGTGACACTTTAGCAGCCTGAATCATCCATATTAGGTAGAATGATGTATTTTGGATTTTTTTCTTACAGTTAAGTCTTACACATATTTAAATTCTGGAAAAGAAAACACTCCGTATACACTCCTGTGTATATTCAAATTATTCTGATAACTTTCATAATGGCTAATTGCTTATTTTGCTGTAATCCACAGCCTCTTCCTTACATAAGAAAAGACTCCTGGAATGCGTCCGTCTGTCCCTGACCTTTGGTTCTTGGCAGACAACTCAAGTTGGGCTGTACTGGCGCCAACATACAATATAATATCCAACCCAGCCTTTATAGTGAGGTTGTCTATTTGAGCTGTTAGTTCTCCACCCCCTCCCCACCCTTGTGCTCAGTTCCTTTGTGACCTCTGCTGCAAACACTTGCTGCTACCACTCATGTGTCTCATCTGGCATTTCCTAAATAAGCTGTCCTACCAACAGTCTGTCATGTCCACGAGCTTCATGAAGCCTTTGTGGAGGAATATATCTGAGTTGGCTGACTGAACTTATATCTTACAGAGAGTCCATAAAACGCAGCCATACATAAACCAGGGGGATCATGGATAATTAATTTTACTGAATGATTTTGCAGTAAATGCATCAACAGTGAGGAAGGTAGTGTGGATGCTTTTTCTTGCCTGCAGCCTGGAGAGACTGGACATGATTTATTCAATTCATGCTCCTATCTGTCTGTCCTCTTCCTCATTGTCACAAGCCCCTAAAGGGAGCCATTTCACATAGAAACACCCTTTATGAATGACTGAACAAAGACTGATTCGTGTCTGTGTGTGAGGGACATATTTGTTTTGGGGCAGTACAATAGACAGGCAGGTTTTTGCATCTGATCTTTGGTCTTTGTGATAGCTTGATGTGTTCAACATTGTCATATTTGCTGGTTTGTCAGCTGTATCGTTCACCCTCAGATTAGACGCTCTCCCTCAGGACCAGTCTGACATGCTCGGTCAGGCCCTGCAGGCTGATCACCTGCTCGAGGGCCTCAGCAGGGCCTACAGGTGAGTAAATGATCTGGTGGAAAGACAGGAGACAGAAATAATTAGGTCTTCGCTGAGAGGCAGCCATTACCAGGGACCTCCCTCAGGCGCTTCTTGATGTTTCACTTATTATCTCACTTCCACACTGGCCTGTGCTGCGCAGCGAAGTGGGTGTGCAAGCCGCCAGCTCTGTCAAATGTACCAATTCCGGCACTAACAGGCAAATCTTACAGCACACAGCGATGACTCAGCAACTGTGGGCGGCTCATTATTTTCTTCACCCACCAAGAGATGACTCTCTGGTGACTTTGTTTGGTTTCTTTGGTAACGTAGAGAGGGGAGTACAAAATAAAATTATAGCACCTTATAACACGATTATATACAACACAATACTACCTGATGAAAATGTGTCCTTATGTTTGCTCCCCTGAAACTGCTCGCCTTTAGCTGTTTTGTAACTTGTTTATGAGCTTTTGCAAATGTAGGCTGATGATTTTGTGGCAGGGGAAACTAATCACAGCATCTGAGTGGAACTGCGCTCACAGCTCCAGTTTGGATTGCTTTTTAAATGTGTCTGCAGCCAACACACATATACAATGTTATAATCATCAGTCATATTGTCTGTATCAAATGCCTGCTGCCTTAAAAGTCACAAATCTGTCATCAGTTTTGTCATTGCGCTTTTTTTGGAGTTTGTTGTGCGTCTTAGAGTATGTTATCAACTGTATAATGTTGATTTTACGTACAGCAGCAAGGTTTTAATAAGAAAAATCCACTTGTGAATTCAAAACACGTGTGTTATTTGGACACATGGTTTTAGCCAGGCAAGACGCATGGCTCTACGGTTGGCATTGTCTTCTGTCCGCCATTTTGGTCCTGACTGAAACATCTCAATGACTGTTGGATGGATTGCCATGACCGTTTGTACAGACTTTCATGATACCCAGAAGATGAATTCTAATGACCTTGATGACCCCTGACTTTTCCTCTAGTGCCACCAGCGGGTTAAAATTCTGATTTGTGCGACAACACCTGCAAAACTAATGACATTCTCATAAGCTTCAACTGTGCTTTGTATTCAGTGCTAATCAGCAAATGTTAGCATGCTATCACACTAAGATGGTGAACAAAGTAATTATACCTACTAAATATCAACATGTTAGCATTGTCACTGTAAGCATCATAGACTGTATATAAAGATGGATGATGTGACAGCTAGCCAAAAGTGAAGCCAAATCATCTGGATTGCCCCCTGGTGGCTGGCTGCATTATAAGTCATAAACCCCGCCTCCTCCATGTAAGCGGACCGGACATGGGCCAAACTGAAAAGTCAAAGTACACGTTAAACACATTTTTCCCAAAGATGGTTTCTGTCATTTTAGGTAGTTCTTATCACGCTGATGTGTGTTCAAGTGTTCGTTTTCTGATCAGTTTGGTTTTAATTAGTTATTTGATGCTATAAAAACGGGGTGTCACGTCATGATTGACAACTGTGAGTGTGCTCGTGATTGGTTCAGGCGGCTGTATAGGCGGGACCTCGACACCCCGGGCAGATCACTACTGTGCAGACTCTGGCTCCAAATGACGTCATCAGCACAAGATGGCAGCGCCCGTATCCGAGATATTTTGGCTTCATTTTGTACAATGGGAGGAAGTGGAGATGCGTCGTCCATCTTTATATACAGTCTATGGTAAGCATGTTAGCGTGCTGATGTGAGCATTTAGCTCAAAGCATCACTTTTTTACTGCCTCACAGAGCAGAGTGTGAACATTTTCACTTCTCATTTAAAAATAACATTTAAAATAAAATAACATTTTCAAATGTAAGTCACATGTTTGCTCAAGTCATTTTTGAATCGTCACTCTGAAGTGGGATTTTCACATCTTAAAGAAAGGCAAGAATACGACATGAAAAAGCTCTCATATGAAAACCAACATGCCTCCTCACAGTGGATGATGCTGGCAGGTGGTATTTGTGCTCCAGAGGCATCCAACTCCGGCAACATCTGATTAATTATTGTTGGCCCATATGGTAATCATACAAGGACCCCATCTGGAGGCTGACTTCAACATAGTGAACAAAAACAAATAGCCAGCGGCACCTTCCTTTCCATCCTTTCCCTCCAGCTTCACATTTGCACGTCCTGCATGTCACAATGTGGGTGCCAGAGCTTCATCATCCTCTTCATGCTTCAGCGGTCAGAGGCCTTGACCCAGCTGCTAACTGAAGAAAGTTTCTCTTCTTGCTAAAACTTCTTCCAGATGATTATTTTAAACATACTAGAATTTAAGAGTCCCGTTATTACTCTGATTTATATGATGTCAACTGGTGAACAATTTGGAGGCACAATCTAATGTTGTGACACTGTGATTACACAATCCTGAGCCTGGCTCACTTTGAGGATTAGAGTTGTTAATTGACTGTTTCAATGCCTTAGGATCTGTCTGATCACTCTAACAGGATTTAGACAGTTAAAAGTGGCACATCTGATCACATAAAACCACACATCCAGGGCCATACTGGATTATCATAGCTGCATAATTTATGACATTTCTGCTCTATCCTATTAGCTCGATTTCCCTAATCTAAAAGTTACTTTTCTAACAAATGATCCTGTCTTATCTTTTGAATGTACTATGTGTACAACTGCAGTTGCAAAAATGTCTTCCAGTGTGCTTAATAAAATAGATAAAATATACTGGTATTTCCACAGTGAACAGTATTCCAGCAGTGAAAGAAGATAAAAACCTCCTGATATATTTTTCCTTTATCACAGAGGAAAGGGAGTGTTATGAACTTAACAAGCCACTGTTACATTTTTAGTAGACAAAGAAAAGTGATGCAGCAATGTCATGTAGTCGCTGTTTTATCGAGTAATCGCAAATCGCAATAAAACACGCAGAATTTTCCAATGATTGTGTATGTGGTTGGCTAGAGTGGTGGGAAGGACTTTAGAGTGAGACGAGAGTGCAAAGTCGCCTGAACAACTCCTCCTAAAACTGCTCTATCGTCCACAATATTTACTCTACAGACTTCATTTTAGCATCAAAATGTAGGAAAAAGTGTTTTGCTTCCTGCAGTATTTTTTTAGAAATTTTTTAGAGCTACACTTTCGCCACAGCGAGCCTCAAGGCCCAGCCTCCCAGGCGAGCTCCCCATACAGATCCATTATAACTTTGAGCAGAAGATCTCTCCTTTTCTCTTTACCCTTACATTTCTAATGTGGCTGACTGCTGAGAATAAACATCACCACATCAGTCATATGTATGTCCTGTCAAAGTGTCAGTGAGTAAAGAAGTGGTTTGTCAGTGAAAACATCTCTGGAGAACATCAACTGAAAACATACTCTCAGTGTCCAAAGATCATTTTAGAGCCATGCCAACAACCCCACCATGTATTTCACAAAACATGAGAGCTGTTAAGAACAGTGACCTAGAAAAATCTGAGTGTTACGAACTTTTATTTTAGACATGTAACTCATTCAGTTCCTGTAACACAAGATTTTTACACAACACAAAATGTCAAGTGCAAAATCATTAGTACCATTATTATCTTTATGGGAAAGCAGACAAATAATAGTAACAATGATAAACAGTTTGAAACAGTTAAGAAGATAAAAACATGGGTGAAGGAGAGATAATGACGGGATTTTATTGTTTGTTTTTAATTGGAGAGCCAGTGGACAAAAAAAGGAAAGGTCAAAATGAAGCACATTTGTAACTATTGTACAATATGTGCCGTTAAAAACTTTCTCTGTTTTACAAGATTTGCTGTAAAAATACACAAAGTACAAAATTTGACACAAGGTTACAAGGCAACCTGAAATTGAGCTTTGGGTTACAGTATGTTTGGAGTCTCTCAAGATACACATTTGTTAGCAGATTCGACAGACTCTTCTCTGTGTTCAAGGATAAGGGACTCAAATCTGAGAAAGCATCCAGTACACTGTGGCCCAGCGTGACACTGAATAATAACAAGGTCATGCTTATCTCAGTACAATGCCTTTCCCCCACTTTACACTAAAACTCTGCAGGAATACTGCAAATAATCAGATTAAAGATAATATAGTTCTTCTTTCTTTACCTCATAGGGGAGCGTCCCTCCTCTATAGAGAGGTCAGAGTGCAGCACAGCTTGAGTTTCTCAAGGACCCTCCATCAGGTGCTTGAAATGAAGTCATCTGCTGAAGGACGGCCTTCTTGGTTTTACTGTGCCACCCTGCTGAACCTCGGGTATCACCGTGGTGTATGACCTTAGACAAAAGGCTATCTGTGTGTATGTTATAATGCAGAATGGATAAAGGTGAATTTAATGCCAGTATGGATTTACACTCCACTGAACCTCAAGAGAAATATTTTTGAAACCAACAACACATGTAGTGCTGTAAAGACTCCTTAAATCACTTAAATGCTTAAATCATTCATATCTAAATCACCTCTTAACTCCTTAAATATTTATCTGTATTTTGAGTAGAAGCAGGAAGTAAAATCACCTGCAGTTCTTTATCAGAGTGTGAAAAATCTTCTGAAATATAAAGCATGAATCTACATTTCCTCACTGGGGCTTGCAGTGTATTTCCCAGTGAAAGACTACACCTGGTTATTGTGTGTGTTTGATTATTTATAACCTCAGCCTTCATTAGGAAATCTAATCTGCAGGGTGTCAGCAGGTCTGTGTGTCCTCTGCAGTGAAAGTGATTTTGCTGAAATGGATCTAAATAGGTCAGCTAGGCATGCTGTACGCAATTAAATAATTCCTGATTTACTAGAGAGCTGCGTGAGTTTCGGGATTTACCTGCATAAACTTGTTTCCCCCGAACATGTGAAATCTGCTTGTTAATTATAAAAATCAAGAGAACATTAAGACACGCGAGGAAACTCTCAAAAGAAATGTTTTCAAGTTTTCTCCACTGAACATGCAAGGTGCAACGAGGTGCTTCGTTAGCTTCACAAATAATTAGTTTCTCCTCATTTACTGCAGAATGTAATTGAAAACAAGTTATATTTGTTTTTAACAAGGTTATACACTTGGAATAAAAAAATAATCATCCTGCTAATTTCAACAAAAGAAACTGCAGTACAACAGTTGGAGATAACTTTAATTCTGAAGTCTGTATCGATGATGTGGTGTGATGTTTAATCTGGTTTTGTCGGAGGCTCTAAATTCACTGGATTTGTTAAAAATACACAGTATGTACAGTGGCAGTATTTAGTTTGTTTCTCAGGCACAGAAACAGTCTAACAAATATGACCAGTTTAACAAATCCTTCTGTCATTTCAGAGAGCAAAAGTCAATCTCTTGATTGTGTTTGAGTTTGTAGCTGCCACTTAAGCATTATTAGATTAGATTTACGGCTTTCCTTCTATTAGACCAAGTGTTTGGAGAGACTGTTCTGACAGAATAGCACATATAAGGAACATTGTGTGGAGGACTTTTAGCACTTTAGGATTATTAAGCAGGTGAGAGCTCAGGGTTTTAGTATCAAACACATCTCATATTTGGCACTTTCCTGTCTACCAAAATATTGTCTCTACACAAAGCTAAGGTGAGGGGGTGGCGGGACATCTAATTGTTTTTTTTATTTTTTAAGTTATAAAGATTGTATCTCAGTCTAAAATCTTATATACAGTAAATAGTCCACAGATTTATTCATAACAAGATTCTAATAAGATTAGTAATATGATTATAAGATTATAAAGCCACATTTATTACAAGTAAAAAAAGTGATTATGTATATTATAATTGTATATGATTATAGAAATACTGGTAATGTCTTTTTCAATCTCTTCAGTCTTCTTCGCCAGAATCAAAACAAAAACCTACACATTCACCTCAAATCATACTGAGAAATAGAAAGTGAGACAAATAACAAAACTAAGAAATCTAGCTTTCTCCAGTTTCACCATAAAAGTTCAAACTAATGCTTCATTTCTGGATATTTCAGTTCTTTTTATATTATCATTTCTGTCTGTGACAGCGACTCTTCATCCCACTAAACCTCATCAGCTTATTATCTTTTAGAAATGTGGGAGTTTCAGATGAAATCAGGAATCCAGTGTTGTGTTTGTTCTTTTGCTGCTGCTTCCTCATGTTCAGGAGAAACACAGAACATTGTGGACGGATGCATCTGCCTCGATGATTATGGCTTCACGAAGTGGGACAACCATAGAGAGCTGATTCAGTCAGTAATGACGGCAGCGATGTTCTGTGGCCTGTATTTACCACAGCTGTTGCTTTTTGTGTGTGTTATTAGAAACATCTGCATCAAAAGCTGGGGCCGAAATATCAAATTATCATTGTTTATTGCCTGAGAACGTCGTCATTTCACCCAGTGCTTTCTGGTTTAATGAATACTGTTGCCTCACATGCCTTCCTCCTCTGACTGCTCTGAACAGTTACATCTGGCCCGTAACATGCATCATCAGGCAGAGAAAAGGGAAACATCAGCGGCATATCAAAAAACAAGAGGGAAGTATATGCAAATGTGTTCATTAAGATACTTCTCTTTCTCGCAGGCGAAGAACACAAAGGTTCAGTATTATAGTATTAATATAATTCAATGTCTTACTTGTAACCAACAACAGTACGTACTAATACCACACTGTAAAAATACTCTGGTATCATTGCACTATTGTTATACTGTCTACAAATGTCATTGTTGCTGTTGTCTATATATATACAGTACCAGTCAAATGTTTGGACACACTTTCCCATTCACTTGAATGTCTATTTCTGTGTATGTACATCGAGAGCAACGAAAAACCGGAGTCAAATTCCTTGTATGTGTACACAGACCTGGCCAATAAAGCTGATTCTGATTCTGATTCTGTACAAGTCAAAGTACATACATTCATGCAAAAGCAGGATCATACGGTTGTAGTTGGTTGAGGTGGAGCTAGTTTTGAACTATTTTATAGGACTGCTGCAACTAATGATTGTTTTTATTATTATTATGGATTAATCTGCTAATTATATTTTGATTAATAAATTGATTGTTTGCTCTGTAAAATAATTACAATAATTAAAAAGGAAACGCGGCAAATCCTCACATTTATGAAGCTGGAATCATTCAAATGTTTGGCATCTTAAGTTTAAAAATGACTTAATTGGAGCTATCTAGCAGACTTTCAGGAGCAGGACCACACGTCAACTGAGCCACTTCCGGCATCCCTATAAATACCCACCTAACGCTCTCCTCCTCTTTCCCTCTCGCATGCTGCGCCCCTCCCCCCCATCCTGTTTTCTCTTCCTATTTCTTCCTCTCCTTCCTCCTTTCCATAGGGTCCTGAGGGGGAGGTAGAAGAACTACAAGCAAGCTTCAAGCCCGCGCAGCAATCCTTTTCATTAATAAATTGTTTAAACGTGTCTTGTTGATGGTGTGGTCCTTGCTAGTGAAACGATTATAAAAATGGTCAATTAATCATCTGTCAATTGACACATCTGTCAAACAGATTAATCGACTAATCGTTTCAGCTGTACTTGTATAAACTGTTGGATAGTTCATAACAAGTATTATATCTTATAAACTCTTCACATGTTTAGTATGCAAAAATATTAATTTGTAAAGTAACAAGTAACTAAAGCTGTCAAATAATTGTAGGGGAGTAAAAAGTACAATATTTATCTTTATCTGTAGTGGAGTTTAAAGTGGCGAGAAAATAGTCAAGTAAAGTACAAGTATCTCAAATTTAAGTACTTCAGTAAATGTTATAAAACAAATGTTATACAATTAGTCAGAATCCTTCATGACCTCAAAATGCAGTACTGAAAGTGTTCATGGGATGGAAGTATTGAGAAACCACCCGGTCAGCTGATTGCTAAGCAGATGGGTTGTGTGGTATTTCTAACACGTTTAAAGGAAACAGCACAGCTCTGTTGACACTAAGGTCTGTGCACCACCAAGTCAACAGCAATAAGAAGGTCTGTGCTGCAGGTATGGAACTGTTCAATGATCTGAATATTAGACAGGAGTTCATTCAGATTAAAAAACATTTTTATTTAATAAGCTTTGTTGGAAAATTTGATCAAATGCGGGTCATTTTTGATGTTTTCCCTCTTTTTCACAGATATCTCACAGTGACAGTTCTGTTCTTCAGGGCAAAATGGATTATTCTGATTATCAATATGATTTCAACTACAGTTATGACGGCAATATCACTCCACATGAGGAGCCAGTTTTTCAGCACAAATCGATGTGTTCAAAGGAAGTCTTGTGTGTGTCTTTGCTCGTGGTCAGCGTGGTCATTTTTCTGCTGGGCTTCTTCGGAAATGCTTTGGTCATCTGGATTTCTGGCTTCAAGATGAAGAAGACGGTCAACACCACCTGGTACCTGAGCCTTGCCATCTCTGACTTCGTCTTCTGCGCCTCCCTCCCGTTCAGCATCACCAACATGGCGATGGAGGAGTGGATCTTTGGCCATTTCATGTGCAAATTCATCCCCTCCATCATGTTCCTCAACATGTTCAGCAGCATCTTCCTCCTGGTCGCCATCAGTGTCGACCGCTGCGTGTCAGTCGTGTTTCCGGTTTGGGCCCAGAACCAACGTACTGTCAAAAAGGCGTCCATTGTTGTTTTCCTGGCCTGGCTTCTCGCCATCGCACTGAGCTTTCCCTCTGTGGTCTTTCGGGATGTTGGCACTCACCTGGGTAAGACCATTTGCTTCAACAATTACAAACTGATGCAACACAGTCACAAGATAGTTGCAGTCAGCCGCTTCATTGCAGGGTTCATTGTCCCTTTCACCATCATCATCGTCTGCTACTCTATCATCATCCTCAGACTTCGAACCAACAGGATGACCAAATCCACCAAACCCTTCAAAGTCATGACTGCACTCGTCGCTGCTTTCTTCATCTGCTGGCTGCCCTACCACGTGTTCATCCTGCTTGAGATGGACCACCAAAACTACAACCAAGGCATTTTAATAACCGGACTCAAAGTAGGCACTTCTTTGGCAGCAGCGAACAGCTTCCTCAACCCAGTGTTGTATGTTTTCATGGGCAACGACTTCAAGCAGAAGTTCAGGAGCACTGTGCTCTCAAAGATGGAGAACGCAATGGCAGATGAAGGCCGCACCACCAGCCGATACCTGTCCAGGTCCAGCTCCATGGACACCAGGGCTTCTACACACATCTAGAGGTTCCACATTACTCCAAAACGGGTCAACAAAAATACTGTTTTCAAATGTGCAATGAATTACTGTAACATAAGATATGAAATATGTTGTTGCTTGCGAAAACGCGCTCTTGAATCAAATCTGTACAGATTCATATAAATGAGCATTTTGTTGCATTTCTATCTACTGTTGGCAGCATAGAGAAAGCTGCTCACAAACACATAATGAAGAATCTGCAAGCTTGAGCCAATATCTAAAGTGTTTTCAGAGAAGTATCTGTGAAAATTTTTGCAGGCAATTATATGTGTATTACTGTAAATTTTGTTGTAAAATACAAGGAATGTAAAATATATATTTTCTGATAATAAGCACATAAAAAATATAATCATTATATTAAGCACTGTCTGTAATTATGTTAAGCAAAATAATACTTGAGCGCATGAATTGCATGTAGGGAATTTTTTTGATTAGTGAAAGACGTCTAAATTTAACAGCAGAGGAAATAATCTCATGTTGCAAATTTGGTGGAACGGGCTCTGGGAGTATTTGCTATATATATTTTATATTTTTCATAGAATTTATTGTTGTAACGTTTGTGCCTCCTCCTGACCTCTGAACTAAAATGATAAGCACAAGACCACACAATTGGAAACAAACAGAAGATAACGAAGAACACAAGAGCAGAGCAAGAATTGATACTGGTATTTCCGTTTCATGCACATGAAACTTCAAGGGATGTTCTGAGGTTTTATTTACTGACACCTCAACTATTTCTGTGTTGCAGCATTTACATGTGTTGTATCAGACTGACCCAAATACATTGTGCAAATGGGTGGAGGACTGTTGTTGAGTTATGTAGCCTACAGTGTAATTAGTTCTCACAAATCATAGAAGTAGAGAAACTGGTCTCTGCTCTGTATACTATAATCTGTTTTGGAGTTTATTGTCTGTTATTTCATGTATGAGAGTTGTACAGTGAAAGTGGTTTGTGCAATAAATGTTTAAATGTTTGAATGTTTTTTTCTCCTTGTTTTCTGAAATAAAGATGTAACTATTACAGTCAGCTCTTTGTTGTGGCATGATTTGCATTTTGAAGCTCCTCAAATAATTTAAGTAATAACTTCTTGAAAATGTATGCATTTATAATGTATGCACAGTCCTGATAGTATGATCATGTTCAGAAGAGCACTTTGACATAAGTTAAAAGGCTTAAGTTAGATTTGAGGAATTAGAATATTTTATCTGTAGTTATTTGCAGTCAGAAAGTGCTAACACGCATCAGCATTTCATGGACAGCATCATTTATTTGACTGATACGTCACTTAAATGCAACAACATGGCCCCCGTCAGCACTGCTCAGCAGCAGTCAGTAGAGCAGTGTGACCTCTTTACACAGCATGTTTTCAGGCAACACTTCTGAAACAATAAAAGCTGAAAGATAAAATATGAGCTCAGCTTGTGTTTGACAAAAAAGTAACGTGGTGCATCTCCAGGGTCAAAATTAGTCAAATCCTGAAAAGACACGATTAATGTGTATCGGCTGTGAGCATTGAACCTTTGAATGTAATCTCTGTAAAGTAGCTAACTTCCTGCTCAGTAACAACCCACAGAGAATAAAAAGAAGAAGAAGAAGAAGAAGAAGAAGAAGAAGAAGAAGAAGAAGAAGAAGAAGAAGAAGAAAAAGTGGAGTGTCTGGTGTTTTTTTAGTTTTTTTTTTATGTTGAAACAGTGGAAGGCAGGGGGAAGACCCAGACTGCAAAGGTTACATGAGACTGGCAGTGAGTCCCAGTGAAACTTTGGACAGAGTTACCTTTAAAGCTGCATTAATCAGGGTTTTTATAGTAAGAATTGGACCACGTGTAAATGTGACAGGGCTCACTTGAAGTGACTAACTCACAGTAGAGAGCAGCTCGGGCTGCATATTTCTGTCCAAACCCGACCCGACTCAGAGAGAGTAGTAACCCGACCTGAACCCGACAGGCATTCTGTTTTGTATGTCTGAACCTGACCCGAGCCTGACGCAGCTAATGTAAGCTGAAGCAAATTGAAATGCCTCCATACCGTCGATTTCAATGCAACCACTTCCTCAGCTAGGCTACATGAATGTTTA